>JAAALK010000287.1:41233840-41251539 GCA_019279435.1 Zizania palustris | reverse complement strand
GGCAAGCGATGGTTGGAACTAATCAAGGACTATGACTTGGGTATTCACTACCACCCAGGAAAAGCAAATGTGGTAGCTGATGCCTTAAGTCGCAAGGGATATTGCACAGCTATGATGATTCAGGAACACGCACCCTTGTTATGTAAGGAGATGGAAAACTTAAATCTTGGATTGACCACCAGAGCATATCTAGCCACCTTGGAGACCCAACCTGTCTTGTTCGAGCATATTCGTGAAGCTCAGTCAGAAGACCCGGATATAGCTGCCATTAAGAAGAACATGAGACAAGGAAAAGCCCCCGGATTTTCCGAGGACGAGAATGGCACCATATGGTTTGGAACTCGGATATGTGTGCCGGATAAACCTGAGATAAAGACTCTTATCCTAAGAGAAGCCCATGAGACATTGTACTCCATTCACCCCGGCAGTACCAAGATGTACCAGGATCTGAAGGAACGTTATTGGTGGGTTAGCATGAAAAGAGAGATTGCCCAGTTCGTCGCCGAATGTGACACCTGCAGAAGAGTAAAAGCTGAACATCAGAGACCTGCAGGATTGCTACAACCACTTAAAGTGCCAGAATGGAAGTGGGAAGAGATCGGTATGGATTTTATCACCGGTCTACCAAAGACCCAACTGGGGTATGATTCTATATGGGTGATCATTGATCGGCTTACAAAAGTAGCTCATTTTATAGCCGTCAAGACGACCTTTAGTGGCCCTAAGCTAGCAGAGCTATATATGGCCCGGATAGTATGTCTACATGGAGTGCCCAAGAAGATAGTATCTGACCGAGGAAGTCAGTTTACCTCTCGTTTTTGGAAGAACCTCCAAGAGGAGATGGGCACGAGATTAAATTTCAGTACCGCCTACCATCCTCAGACAGATGGACAAACAGAAAGGGTAAATCAGATACTAGAGGATATGCTTCGAGCATGTGTTTTGGATTTTGGAGCCACTTGGGACAAGAGCTTGCCATATGCAGAATTTTCATACAACAATAGCTATCAAGCCAGTCTTCAGATGTCTCCTTTTGAAGCCCTGTATGGACGTAAGTGCAGAACGCCTCTCCTTTGGGACCAAACGGGTGAATCCCAAGTATTCGGAACCGACATTCTCCGTGAAGCTGAAGAGAAAGTACGGATCATCAGAGACAGACTCAAGACGGCCCAATCGCGACAGAAGAGCTACGCCGACAATCGTCGTCGAGATCTAGCCTTTGAAGAAGGAGACCATGTATACCTTCGGGTTACACCTCTTCGTGGGACTCAACGGTTTAACATGAGAGGAAAGTTGGCCCCTCGATATGTTGGACCATTCCCCATTATCCGACGCCAAGGCGAAGTAGCTTATCAGTTGGAACTACCACCTTCGTTGACGGGAGTGCATGATGTGTTCCATGTATCTCAACTCAAGAAGTGTCTCCGCGTCCCCACAGAGCAAGTGGATCTTCAGCAATTGGATGTCCAAGAGGATCTGACCTATGTGGAAAAACCAGTCAAGATATTGGAAGTCAAAGAAAGGACCACCAGGAGTCGAGTCATCCGCTTCTGCAAAGTGCAGTGGAGCAATCATCCGGTAGAAGAAGCTACTTGGGAAAAAGAAGATGGACTCAAGGCACAGCATCCTGAGCTATTCGAGGATTGACCCGAATCTCGAGGACGAGATTCTCTGTAAGGGGGATAGGATTGTAACACCCCAAAAATTAAAAGGAATAAATAAAAAGAAAATATTATTTAAATCATTTCTGAATTTATTATTAAAGAAAAATCACCAAAAGAACCCAAATAAAGCCAAACAGGGAGAAATACTCAAAATCTGGACTTGAAAATTTTATGAGATGAAATAGAGGCCAAGATATAATTTTAGGAATTTTTACAAATTTTTATCAATAGTGATTCAACCCTTAATCAAATAAATGAATTACTGGAATTATTTTAAATCAGAAAAGAATTGGAAAAGCTTAATGGGCCTCAACCCCAAAACCTTCCCCGACGGCCTTTTTGGCCCAGCCCATCGCCACCCTCTCGCTGACAGGAGGGGCCCGCCTGTCGGCGCCGCCCTCCCCTCTCTCCTCCCACCCGCACCCCGTCTGGCCCCACTCGTCAGCCCCCTAGCGCCCTCTGCCCGCCCGGCCCCGCTTGTCTGCCTTTTCCTTTCACGTTCGCTCACTGACAGGTGGAGCCCACCTGTCAGGACCTTCGTCTCCGATGGAAGGGGATCGCTCCCCTTCCTTCCCCGGCGATCTCCTTCGGATCCCTTGCCGCCGGCCGCCCAAATCCGCCCGATTTCGCCTGGATTCCTCTCGGATCACCTTCCCCGACCGCCCCCGACCTCATTCCATCAAAGATCAACGCGTTTTCGTGCATATAGAAGCCTACCCGAGGAGAATGGCAACCTCGCCGGAGAGGGAAGGAAACCCTCGGTTTCCTTCCGTTTAATCGTCGCCGATGACCCTATTTATACCCCTCTGGTCGCCGCCCTCTGCCCACACCGTAGCAGCCCGAGCCCTCACACACCAGAGCGCCCCGACAGCATTTTTTCGAGGTTCTCCCCTGCTCCATCTCCGGCGAGCCATCGCCGTCGATCCCAGCCTCCCCCGCCCTAGCCACTGCCACCCTCAAGACCGACGTCGACCGCCCATCCCCGGCCACCACTCCGTTGGCCTTGGAACCCGCCGGGTCGCCATCGCCGTCGAGCTCCCGAACCCTCTTCGCCGTCTACCCTCGCCGTCGTCGTCATCCGTCGACCAGCTTCGCCGCCAAAGGTACCTTCGTGATCCCCATCACCTCCGCAGTCCATTTTTGGCCCTAGCTAGGCCCCTAGGCCCTCGCCGGCGCCACCGTGGCCGCACCCGATGCCCGCCGTCGCCGGAGACGAAAGGGGTATGTACCCCTTACGCACGTGCCGTGCCGGACGCACCCACAGCCGTCCGATCACGATCGGAGGGCTAAGATTAGATCCCCTGTTGACTTAATCTGAGCCCTCGGATCTGGTCAAAGAGGTATCGAGGCCTCTCGGCCGTCGATCGCCACTTAAACCCCCCCGAACGATCTCAGGCGTCCACGCGTACCCTTTCGCTGCGATATAATCTCAGCCGTCCATTTTCACTTACGCCTCCCGCCTCGCGTCCGACCGCCAGATCCAGATCCGACGGCTCTGGATCGGCCGGTCCACGCAAATAGTCACGGGTTCACGGTGAACCTGGTTCACCGTGGACCAGAGACTGTTTTTAGTTTAAATAAAATCCAGAAAATTGATTTAAACTTTGAAAATTCATATCTTGCTCAAATTAACTCCAAATTTCACCATTCAAATTTTGTTAGAACCAGAATATTATTCTCTACACATTAATGCCATAAAAACAGTATGTTTCTGTTACCCAAAATATTATTAATAAATAAATGAATAAAAATCCCTTAGGGTTAAAATTAATATTACAGAAATGAATGGGGAAAAATTCTAAAAAATTAAACTTTACTGTTTGGAACAAAACCTTGAAATGTTAAAAATATTACTTCACATAATAAAACCTACAAGTGTGTATGTTAATATTTGGTGAATTTTATCTGTTTATTGAATGTACTGTTTATTTTTCCGTATCGAGAAGACTACGAGTTCGTCGAGGAGCAGGAGTTCTACCCCGAGGTTCCTCCATCCCCATTTGCTGAGCAAGGCAAGTCATCGACCGTCTTTGTGGAAACAGTTGATCATAATTGAGCCCATGTTTTAATAACTTATCGCTATAACCCATAGGTTAATATTGCATTAGTCAAATATTCAAGCCTTACACTTATATTTATTAGATCCCCGTCCTTGTGTGCAAACCCAAGCCATGCTTATTGAGCCTTAACTCCTTGTCACTCTACTATAAAAATATTAGCTAGTGCCCAATGTACCGGCACAACTGCTATAGGTTAAAAAGAACGAGTCGTAGATAGCTGGATTCTATATATGAATTTCCCTGTTATTCTCGTCTCTGGACTCTGTTGGAGTTGGCTAGGTTATAAGTATGGTGGGTTCCGGGTGCAAGCTCGGGCACTGGTTTGTCGCACCCGGGGCACTATAAGGACCGGTCTGCGGGATCTGTTGCAAAGCACTTCCGTACCAACCACAAGTCTAATGGGTAAGTCCTAACCGGAAGTATGGAATACTCCGGCTCGATGCACCATAGAGGAGGGGGCAAGGGGCTAGCCTGCGGGCGACTTGTACCGACGAGGCTCAAGGGGGGGTATGGTGGGGCTCCGATGCGTCGGGACACCATATGAAACCCATAAGAGGGTGCTATTGAGTCGGGGAGGACTATATGGAAGGTTTGGCACGAGTTCCCGTGTGATGGGTCATCTCGTTACACTTCGGTGTAGGTGATGAGTGCGTGCCTTGTGGGTACAGTGGTACATCTCTGATCAGAGTAACTCAATCTTTTCGAAAAGCCGAGCCCACGGTCAAGGGCGGGTTGTGTGACTACTCGCAGTTAGTTTACAATTGTTTGAATGTTCAAGTTATTCATGGCACGTAAGGACTGTTGAGCGAGGTGGGGCTGACTGTACCCCTCGAGTTAGAAGATGATGATACACACACATGTTTTCTTTTCCGTACTAATAAAATTACTCTCATTTAAAGCTTTACAAATATGCTGCTTCCGCTAAATTAGCCACTATCTCCCTTGTTATTACCTTGCATTATTTTTGCATTCGGTGGCTTGCTGAGTACATCTGTACTCACCCCGTTGACTTACAACATCAGAGCCAGTCTACTACGAGGAGGATGAAGGTCTGGAGTAGCGACCCAGTCAAGGCGAGACTGGAAGGAGGCGTTCATCTAGGACCCTTGTTTTATTAGTTTCTCTTCATCTTTAATTCACTTTTGTAATAATGCGGTCTACGAACCGTGAATGATTGCTCGTATTGTACGTGGTCGTGTGATGAACGTCTTGTTTTATTGATTTTCTATGGAATTTCAATAAAGTCCTGATTTATTAAATCGGGGCGCGACACTCCTCTCTCAAGGAAGCTAGAACCTCCACCTGAGACAAGCAGGTCTCACACTCATTCTCTACTTGGACAGACTTTCCAGCTTTTAGCTTAATCAACTCCATTCTAAGAGACAGGCAGTTCTCACAAACGGTGGGTGGAACTGACAATGTCTCAAGCTCTAGCCTAGTCTGCGCAAGCTCAGCTCTTAACCTCTCTAAATCACCCAAATGCTCATTGCCCTTGGATTTCAGCTCAGCTAAGGCAGCTAGATGAGATGGGCAATCGACACAGGGTGCGACGACAGTGGCTTGAGCATCTTTCAGCTCCAGCTGAGCGCTTTCAAGCTCAGTGGCCAAAGCGTCCCTCTCATCAACCCTTTCTGTGTACCTGGACTTCAGAGTCGACAGGTCACACAAAAGCACCTCACACTTCGGGCACTCACTGCTATCACCCAAGCAAGGGGAAGAAGATAGACTCTCAATTCTGCCGTTGGCCACGGCAAGCTCACTCTCTAGCTCATCTATCCTCTTCTTAGCCCCCCTAAGCAGTTTTTCCCGATACTTTAACTCCTAACGATTGCTCTCTAGTAAATCAACAATTTCACGCTCATAAGATGATACCTTGCTATCGTCGTCGTCGGAGTCGTCGGAGGAGCTCTTTTCTTCTCTATCCCCAAGAGCCATGGAGCAGAAGCTCTTGCGGGATCTTCGGCGCTGGTGTGAGCGGCTCTTCGGCTTATCTCCGAAGGCCATGAAGCAGAGGCCCGCCGGATCATCCTTGTCCTTCCCCTTCTTGATGGTGATCTCCTCATCACTTGAGCTCGATGAAGAGGAAGAAGACGTGGATCTCTTGGAGTAGCTCTTCTCCATCTCGGCGAAGAAGGCCTTGTCGCGCTTCTTGTTCTCTCGCCGGTAGTCCTTCAGGGCCTTCTTGAAGAACCGAGTCTTCGGCTTGCCCTTGGTGAAGGAGGGGCTCTCATGCTTGCCGGAGTCGTGGAAGCTATTGCCGGTGCCCTTCTTGTATCCACTGCGCTTGGGGCAGTCGGCGATGAAGTGTCCTGGATCACCACATTCA
This sequence comes from Zizania palustris, assembly GCA_019279435.1. Classification (NCBI taxonomy): domain Eukaryota; kingdom Viridiplantae; phylum Streptophyta; class Magnoliopsida; order Poales; family Poaceae; genus Zizania; species Zizania palustris. The sequence continues at coordinate 41,245,489 of JAAALK010000287.1, read as the reverse complement.
AAGCATCCGGATTTTGTGCCGTGTCTTTTGAACATTCTTTTATCATAGACACGACGCACCCGGTTGTTAAAAAGACACAAATCATCATCTCCCAACAACTCAAGCTGGTCCTCAGTGATAGACATCAAAGAGAACCCAGCACAGCTCACAGCAGAGGGATCAACAGAAGGTGTAGCAAGGGCCAGGGATTTTGATCCAGAGCCAGTGAGATTTGATCTCAACTGGATATCTACTTCAGTGGCCTTTAGCTTGCTAAATAACTCAGAAATGGTCAAGGTATCGTATGAAGTACTCTCAACGATAGATGATACCTTGATCTCCCAGATCTTTGGATCCAAGGTATGAAGAACCTTGAGTGCCTGCTCATGATCTGAGACTAACTGAGCACCCTCAGCCTTGTTGTCCCGAAGCTTGTTAATGATCGACTGAAAGCGACCAAACAAAGCCTCAACAGATTCACCCGGCTTCTGTGTGAAATTTTCATATTCACGCCGGTAGGTCTGATAGAGCCGAGCCTTGACCTGTGCTGTTCCCTCATGGTGTGCCTTGAGGGTAGCCCAGATCTCTCTCGCAGTGGAGAGATGACTCACACGCTCAAACTCAGTGGGACCTAATCCAGAAAACAAAATGTTCACAGCCTTACTGTTGCTCAGATGCTGAGCAATGATACCAGCAGTACCATGCTCAGCGACTGGCAAAATGACAAACGTGCTGTGAACGCAAATGTCCCATATGTCCGAACCCTGGCTCATGAGATAGGCTCGCATGCGAGTCTTCCAATAATTATAGCCATAGGCTTCCAAGGACGGGACCTTGCCAGGAGACGTCATAGTCACTACTGGGGTTTAGAACCGGTTAAGGTATGGAAAAAACCCTAACCTCGCTCTGATACCACTTGTAGGACCGAAAATAGCGACCAGAGGGGGGGGTGAATGGGCGCCTTAAAAATTCTTTCGAATCAATGGCCTGCTCCCAATACCCAACGCACCTCAACAGACTATGCAGCAGTAAATAAACAGAAGGCCTAAGTCTAAAGGTTTCTAACCTAGAAGCAACTGATGTCAAACAAAGAATTATTAAAGAAGTGCAACTAGGCAGATGAGCACTGTGAAACAGGCCTAAACTTTCCAATGAAATGATCTAAGTATATGTGAGATGGAATGAGAAGTTACTGTCCAAATTTGTCTCCTGTTCGAAGCTTGTCGAAGCCTGCTTCGCTGGTCGAAGTCTGCTTCGGAGGTTGGTGACGAAGCCTGCTTCGGAGGTCAGTTGCGAAGCTTGTCCGAGATGCCGAAGGTGTCTTGGTCTAGCCTAGTTCGAAGTGGCAATAAGCGAAGTATGCTTCGAAGCGAAGTATGACAATGCCGAAGCCTGGTTCGAAGTATGTAATTCGAAGGCAAGGCTTCGGACACAGCTTCGAACCGAGTGCTTCGAAACAAAAACCTTCGAACAGAGAACTTCGAATGCAACACACAGACGGACTACCTTCGAATAAAGAAGCGAAGCCTGTCACACGACAGAGGCACAAAATTCGAAGCCTACACTCTACCTCCGAAAAGAGCAAGCTTTAAGAAGAAAAAACGAAGGCTGACACGCCACAAGAAATCAGTGCGAGGCCTAGCAGAACTACAAGCTTCGAAGCCAACTTCGAACACTATCGAAATATGGACTTCGAACAGCTAGAGCCGAAGCACCTTCGCATTGACGTTCGAAGTATGCGATGCTGTCCGTTCAGAAAATACTTCGAAGCTTAGCAACACAAGACACAAACCGAAGTTCGAAGATCGAACGAAGCCTTCGAAGATGTTAGATCGAAGCCTGCCACACGGAGCTGAGGGGCTTCAAACAGAAAGGGGGCTTCGCCAGAAAACAGCCAGAAAAGGTACTCAGCCCTGACAACCTCGATCAGTAAGCTACGCAGAAAAGTAAAAAGCTGGCACTAGAGTACTGTTGCTACAGTGTAGTAGTACTACTTGCAACAGCAAGAACAAGTACTACTTACGTGAAGAACACAAGCAACAGAAGCTTCCGAAGCCTTAAAATGCATGGAAAAACATGTTGTGCAAGAGAAATGAAGCCATTAAAAATACTGCAGAAGCTGCACACGTTTTGAGAATAGAAACTTCACAGCAACAATAAATGCATGGCCATAAACAGGGGCAAAAATTCCTGGCTGCACAAGAATGAACAGGAGAGAAGAGAGACAAAACAAGAGACAAAAGTGACCCAAAGAAGTAGTATTGATTTCAGCAAAAGGGGTACACAAACCCTAGGGATTGGGGTCCTATTTATAGGCTCCCAACACTAGGAATATTCCTCCTGCCCCTTAGGGTTTTTACAGACGCAAGAAAAAAAGGAAAAGACTCTACTGCCCTTAGGTATTTTTACAAACACGACTGACTGACTGTGGGCCTAGAGTTACAGATGACTTATCCGGAAGCTCAGCTTTCGTAGCGACTACGGCTTCTCTTCTGGACAGTCGGATACAAGATCAACGGTTGTCAGTTTTGCGCTGAAACTGACAAAGCCTCCACCGACTTTGCACCAGGTACTCGGATTGGGCCGGCCCGACTCCGCAGCTCTCTCAGCTCGGCAATCGCTCACCGCCCGTGTACCTGAGTCAGTCCTGGTCAACAGCCTAGTGGGTCTTCTACTGCTTCTGGCCCATGTACCCGGATTGGGCCAGCCCGACTTCGCAGCCTCCTCTGCCCGACAGTCGCTTGCTGCCCGTGTACCTGAGTCACACGCGGCCCATGAAACAGCAGATCTCTTCTTCTTCTGTCCTCTTTGACTATCGTTGACAATGACTCATCACTTCTGGAGCCATGAGGCCCACGCTATTCAGCATGGCTCCTCATCCTTCAATCTCCTCCTAACCGAACAGGCCCTAAGGGAGATACCATTAGGTACAAAGGTACCAAATCAAATTTAGCAATTAAAGTGGGAGAGGTAAGATTGTAAAAAATTAAAAAAATAGAAAAAATAATAATACCATGCCGCCCCACCACCGGCGCCGGTGACTCATCACCGCTGCCGGACCGCGTCGCTCCTGCCATCGCCATCGTTGGACCGTCCCCATTGGCGTTGTGCTACGCTGCCCCGCCATCCTGGAGCCCTGCAGCCTCACAGCCTGTCGCCCTCATAGATCTCGTGTCGTCGTCATTGTGTTGCCCTGCCGCTCGGAGCCCCGCCGCCGGCGTTGCGCCGCCCCTGCTACCTTGCCACCCCTCCGAGATCTCACCGCGCTGCCGCCCTACAGCTCCCCAAGCTCTGCTGCTCCTAGTCCCCGTCGCTCTACCAACCGCTCCACCGTTCCGCCGCTTCGTCGGTCACTCCGCCGCTCTAGCGGCTACCGGCCACTCCGTCGTTCCACCGGCCAGACCGTGCAGCCGACCTCGCCAGCCCACCCAACCGTGTCTCTTCAGTACTTTGATGCGAAATGATAAAATACCCTTCCACCTTTATGAGTAGAGGTACTGTTTTTTGAGAGGGCAGGTATCAGTAGGTACTATCTAATCTGAGCTGTTGCATAAAAATGATTAATGATCCATATTTGGTACCTCATAACCCTCAAGGATGGTAAAATTCCTTTTGGTTCTTTGGGGACAGATCGAACCATAGGGCATAATGCAAAAGGTAATTCGATAAGCAAATACAATCAATACAATAAGGTCTGTTTAATAGAGCTCTAGATTCTGAAATTCACACTGAAGTTAGAGTGGAGCACTTGAAGTTGACTAGACCCTACTCCACCACTCTAGTACATTTTTTTGGAGCGCTCTCAGCGGAATCCACTTCTCAAGAAAAGTGTTTGGCTTAGCTCCAGCTTCACAAGACAAAGAAGCTGGAGTTAAAGCCCTACCAAACGCACCCTAAGTATGGCAGAATAATGTTCTCAACAGTGACATTTGCTAGCTCTTTTATTCTAGATCCAGTTGTTATACATATGTGTGTATGCATGTATGTATGTATGTATATATAAGATGTGACAAAAATGAAATTCATTCAACTATGAGACAAAAAATAAAAATTCATTTTCTTTTCTGCAAAGTGAGTTTGCATCTCTAAGGGTGCGTTTGGTTCTGCTTTTCAAATCTGCTTCTGCTGTGAAAAAACAGAAGCTGAACCAAACGGGTTTACCAAAACTGCTTCTGCTGTGAAAAAACAGCTTTTTCTAGTACAAATTTGGAAGCAGGCTGAACCCTGCTTTTCTGCTTTTGCTTTTCTGCTTTTCTGATTTTTAGTTCAGATTAAAAAGTATGAATTCAAGGTGTCTTAATTGATTTACCATTATTATGGTTTGTATTGCATTGCATAATTTCATGAGATAATATGTGGTTGTCGGTTACTTTATAAGATGAACTATGCACTTTTTTATTTATCTAATATATTTTTTAGTTATTTAGTTGCATCAATGTTGAGTGTTTCCTATTTATATATATGTATAGAATATTATAATAATAAAAATTAAGTAAGTTATAAAAACAGTCAGCTCACATCAGTTTTTTCACAGCAGTTTCAACCAAACGACTTTTAGTTTTTTCACAGCAGGTAGCTCATAGCAGCTTTTTCACAACAGGAAACTCACAACAACTTTTTCACAGCTCACAGCAGAACCAAACACACCCTAAGCAAAGCCAGCTTTTGGAGGAAACCTAAAAATGTGTTTATTTAAGAGAACCGTTGATCGATTTTGCATATGCATTTTGTCCTAATCAACAGTAGTAAAGGAGATATGTAAATCAAAGCACTTTGCTTGAATTCTAATCTACTTGCATAGCATTGTTCATGTTTTAGAGGATATTAACACCATCACTTATTAATATGGGAAATTTTAGTCCTGAGGAGGTAAAAAGAAATACCAAAAAAATTATATCGATATCACAAGTACTAAAAGTACCAAAATTATCAATCTTGCTATCTAAGAACAGTAAAATCAAGGTAAGGTCTTGTTTGGGAACAATTTTTTTTGTAGTTTTGAAGGCAATACTGTAGTATTGAATAATACTATAGTATTATATACTGAAAGGTGTTTGGTAACTCCATCTGAAATCTCTGTAAAATAAATTGTAGTATTAGAAATATTGTACTCAATCTACAATATTGAAAACTTTGGTACGAAACATTTTTTCAAAACTATGGTATTATATATTATAGTATTGTCATGGATATAGTATAGTGTAGTTTTTAAAATACTGTAGTTTCTAAAAACTGTATCCAGACAAGTTCTAAATTTCTCCGTGGACAAAGCGCTACTACCTACATGTCTTGCGTCATATGCATGCACCGATAGTATCAGACTTCAATTCAGACTCTTTATTGCCTTTCCAAATTATTTCTCTAGCTGAAGATGGAGTCCTTTTTGAAGACAGTGAATCAGTGCCTTTGCTTTTGATTTAGTGAAATATATTAAAGGTTGAATTGTAATGTCGTGTTTTTTTGTTGGGACGTTAAAAGCAAATTAATAAAAATTAAACGTGAAAAATTTCTCACTCTTTGTGTGCGGTTAGGGTGTTATCCGAAGAGCGTCTCAAAAAAAACTCTAAACACCTCTGTTCTCTAAATTTTTAGAATTACAACTCTAATAAATAATCTAAATAACTCTCAAAAATAAATAATCCTAAAATTAACCATTTTGTTTCCTACTTATCGACAACATACTCACATACTTCAATTTAGCGACTCTATTAGAGAGAAATATATTTAAAGTGATTTGCACCCTAAAAATGAATCATAAAAAGACATATAAAGACTCAATTTTTAGAACAGATGCTCTGAGCATCACCAATAGATGCTTTAAAAACAGACTCACTATCTGTTTTTTTAGATTTAATTTTTGGGTACAAAAGATTTCCTAGATCAAATCTCTATATGGAGTTTCTTTGGAAGATGCTTTTAAGTAGATTTTATCTCCTTCATGGATGATTTAAGGGCTAGATTTCAACCGACTCTAGCATAACATTTGTTTTTTTTTAAAAAAATCAGGCATATATAAATTTCATTCTCCATGGGTACCTGAGGAGCGGCGACCCATTGACCCATTTCAATATTTCAAGAGAAATTTTACGGTTCTTGAGAGGTATCGGGAGATATCACATTTTTTAGTGTTAGTTTTGATACCTTCTAACACATGAGGTATCAAGAGGTACCAAAATTAATATTAAAAAATATGGTACCTTCTCAAAGACAGCAAAATAACCCATATTTCAACGTTTACAATCTGTACTCCCACTCTATAGACGAGTGTCAAGTGTCGTTCCTTCTCGCTAGGTGGGTGCAGCTGGCAGCAACCCCATGGGTATATCCGTACACGAAAAATCTAGTATTTTTTCTTAAATTTTATATATGAGTATGCTTAATTTAATTTGCAATAGATTTGCAATGAAGAAGAAAATAACATTGCTTTATTATTTTTAGAGCCGTTCAAGTGGCATCCCTCTAATTGATGAGAGCACAAATAGACCAAAAAGGCATCGAACGGAATTTGATCCTACAGAAATTTTAACCGTTCTAACAAAACGAGCACCAATAGATGATTATGATCATGAAATCACGAAGCGATTCCAAGCATTAAAAAACCACAAAATATATTTATCCTATGAACATTGCAGTGATTTAGTGGTATATTTTTTCATTAGCATTTGTTTCCTCCTACCATTTATTAACAAATTAAGGTAATTATTTCTTACTTTTTTAATTTTAATCGTATGGATTTAGACTTAAACTTTAATTCAAGCCCACCTTTTTTTATCATGGATTCACCTCTCTTGATCTTGGTGAATCGAATTTAACTCACCGATCGCTCAATTGAACCAAATTCAAATTACTAATTTCAAAACCCGAAGTGACATTCAAATTTGAAAGTCCAAAATCCAAACTTCCAGGGTTCAATTCCAATTCAAACTTCCAAATCCAAAGTGGGGGCCATATACTTATATATATATATATATCTTTTGACAATAACTGTCTTATTTGAGATTATTCCTAACATTACATTGAAAATTTACTCAGTTCAAGAATGGCAGGTCGCAGTCTCTGTCCTCGTGTATGGACTTCGCATAATTAACCTATACTTTCGGTTAATTGTATGTACAAGTGTACCAGCAATTGGGTACAGCTGAACAACCGGTCCTTTTTCATGCCAAGCAAGTCTACGGATGAATTCTGATTCAATTCCAGTGTAATTAACCGGTACTCGCCTCTACCAGACAACCAGTCGCCGTTTTACCTTCCTCGCACCTAATTCTTGACACGCTGCTTTGATCGACAGATCGACTGATCCCTGTAGGAATTCGTCATGTGTCGAATTGTGACAACTTTAAGTGACTGTACGTACGTACTGCTGCACTAGCTGGTCGATCACGGAGACCAATCAACGGCTTTACCGGCCGCCTGAAGTATCCTGGCCAAGCTACCAATATCCAAGTGACGTTCTAGCTAACCTCATTGTCACATGGACACGTCTGAGACGATGAACAGGACTGGTAGCAATCAGTAGATCTGGAGAGGGTAGCTAGGAGACGCGCTCCGTACACAAGTGACAAATGACAATGGTGTGTGTGTGTGTCTAGTCAACTTGACAACAGTATGCATACATCCATTAGTACTACAGCTTGAAGCTTCAGGGGTTAATTTATTTCCCCTGCTAAAAGACTCACACAAGTGAACAATCTCAAGAACAGTGATCTATAGAGTAGCCACCAGTTTCCAGGTGATAATTTGTTAGTACGGTTGTTGGGGAAAATGTCTTCACCCTAACAAAACTAACAACAACTTCCGACAAAGCGTTATGTAAAGTCATATGTGAAGCAATAGACGTGCACTTCGGTTCTGCATAGGAATGGAGCCTTGGGCAAAATGTGATAGAAAGCATATATATATGTTCGGACCAAAGCCCCCTTCAGAGTGAAGAAGCTTTGAAGCCATTAAAATAGCTCAGACGTGACGTTTAGAACCGTGGACTCTAAGAACCATGGAGCAGTAGCTTCATCCTGTTCACACAAGAGGTTACTAAATTACCCATACATAGATCACTGTATACACTGTTGTTGGGGGAAAATATTCCATCTTCGGGGTTACTGCAGTAACAGGACAAAGGCAGGTGATTGGATCAAGTTCGAAGTATGGAGGCGATCTCTAGTTCGGAGTATATCTTCGAACTTGGACTCTTCCGAGAACTTCCTTGCCAGCTAAGATGGAAGACTTATCTTATTTCTCATTAGATTAGTCTTTTACCATTTTAGCCCTATTAAGGGTACCGAATAGTTTCCACTATGTCGGTTGTAAGAGAGGGATAAAAGGGTCTTTTCCTTAATGTTTAGACCTATAAATACCCCCCGTTTTACCCTGTAATACAGACCGAATACAAGTTATTCAATATACATCTTCAAACTACTTTAAGCTATTATCCTTTCGGAGGCTTGAAATAGTTTACTTCGCAAACACTTTGTTTGTTAGTTTCTAACCTTTAGAAACCTGTTAGCGTAATCTTTTACGCCAACAACTGTAATAGTCGGTTTAATATAGATGATAAATTTATATTACCCTTTTATAATTTTTTCTATAAATACTCTTCCTTTATAAGGTAAAGGGCATTGAACAACAGAAGTATCAATCAATATAATTTATATTCGAAGATTATTATCCTATTTGAAGGCTTTGAATTTAATTCAAGTATTAGCGCGACACTTCAAATCATTCAAGATTCTTTGCATTCAAAACTGTTGCTTAGTTATATATTACGCCAACAACTGTATTTTGTGCAAGAAAGTAGTTCATCAGTGTGCACACAGACTGCAACAAGAGAAAGTGCTCAATATATAGTGGCCAGGCTGCAACACATGTAAATATTTTTGCCACGAATTCAAGAGCATCTGTGCAGTTTCAATTCGATGGATAATTCGTCTCGCTATATGAGACCAAACATTGATGCATGTATTCGTACTCGTTACAGTCAAATGACAAAAGCTTTCTTATTTGCCATTTCCGTCTAGAACAAACCTTTCTTGCATGATCATGGAGGCGGCGATCTACGTAATACAAGCGTCATCGATGTAGACGGGGATAAGTGTGTGACCAATTACCTCTCGAAATATAATTGTTTTTAGAGTTTTTCGTGGGAATTAAGAAAATATATGGAATTAAATGGTAAATGTTTGAGATAAGAAGGGGTTGGTGTAATAAATTATCATACATGATGGGTTTACCGAGCCTTGAAGGGCTTAGACTTGTGTGAATTGTTTAAGTTTGATTTAGGTCTCTAATTAGAATAATAGCCTTACGCTTAGAAGTATGAATATTGAGTATTCAATGATCTCCGTTCTAACAATAATGAGAAGGGTTTATAAGCGTAATTCATGCAAGATAATACATAATTATCCTCTACTTATAGACGATTATAACAATAAAGTAACGTAATAAAAGATCTCATGTAATGCTCTAAAGTTCATGTCCCGTTAAAATAAGGGAGACTGTGATATCCGGATTTGGGCCCCTATTATGAGAACGAGAGAGTATTAGCTACGTTTTTTTAGAGATTATTCATAATATTACACTAAAAATTCATCCGATTTCACATATATCACCGTCTTTCTCACTAGCATATAGATCTTGAGATCACCTATAAATTATAGAGTACAAATATAAAACCCGATAAATTTTTAGGAGCAAATACGTCTTTTTTAAAGTGTCAATTCTTCCAATCGAAAGGCTGTCACGACTTGTCGTGTTTGTCACGTCATCCACACTCATCTTGGGCGCACGGTTTGCTATCTCCTTTGGACGAGGAAAAAGAAGCAAACGTAATGATGAGTAGGGATCTTTGTTAACCTTGCAAGTCATCCAAGTGGATGGAAATCGTGATTATTGGCTCAACTATGGTTTTACACAGATATCATTAAATCGGATCGATAATAGTGTCCGTTAACAGTTAACAGACCGGTTAATGATTTGGTAATTCTAGCTTATTGCACCCCGGTGTGTGTGCCTATATATATATATATAAATGCTATTTTATAGCATAGGTGTAGAATATTATTCTACACCGACGTAGAATGGGGGGTCAGAATTAGGTGGGACGTGGGAGCACGCTGTATGAGGTGAGCACGGTTGGATTGGTCGGTGTAGAATAGCATTCTACACCCATAGTGTAGAATAGCGTTATATAAATGCTATTCTACACCACGGGTGTAGATAGCTATTTTACTAAGAAATCTACTATTGAAAACAAAATAGTACTCAATTGCTATTCTACTGAGAAAATCTACTACTGAAAATGGACGGTGTAGAATAGTTATTCTATGCATGTAGTGTAGAATAGCGTTAGCATATATATATATGTATATATATACTTTCTCTGAATATTCAGAATGTACTGGAGTTTGTTTTGAACAGCGAAAATTTTACTATCTTTTTTAGTGTTAATTAATATTAAAATTTTAAAGGATTATAAAATCACCATTTAAACAATCCACAGGGTTGACCGTACCAGTACTGCTGCAGAATTAAAAGCATCTTGGTTCGGTGTACGGTCTCCAGATTCTAGAGGTACAAAAGCTACCAAACCACACTATCAGTTTGGCCGTTTCCACATGAACTGGGGCAATGTAAAATCGACGACTATTGTTTCTGCAACTGCACGCGCTGTTTTCAACTTCAAGCTAGCTCGGATAGAGATTTAACTTCTGAATACTCAGTGAAGTTGAGTACCTGGTATAATTGGTGAAGTTGAGTGTGTACGTAACAGCTCCCTATTAAATCTTAGTCTTTTGTTCATTTATGTTAAATCTTGGCCATTCACTTCTCGATCCGGGCTAACATCCGCCTCCTCAAATTTCACTAGATCTGTTTCTTTCACGAGGCTTCAACTCCACCACCAATCACCTCCACCTTCTTGCTGCTCGCCTCCACATGACTCCACCCGCAACCGCTAACCCACTTGCTGCCGGTCACCTACACGCTCCCACTCACCTTTGTTCATCGCCATCAACTCTCCTCCACCCGTCGTCGCCCATCCGCATCCCTCCGACCGAGGCCGCCTGTGACACCCCAGTTTTTCTTTGCAGCTAGTTTTCACCAAGTAACTACGCATGCGCCACAGAAGCAGTGATTTTGCCACGCTTCTGTCCACGCGTCGCCCTGCATGTTTGCCCACCGCCTTGAGACGTCTAGCCTAAGCCATAGGCTCCATTATTGTTCCACGAGTTATCACAGGAGCTTCGGTTCCATATCACTCCCCACTTCTCAAACTCGTTGTTCTCTTTGCTATCCTCAGCTAGAGCACATCGCCCGAGTTTTGCCGGAGTCCTTCACTTGCCGCCGAAGTTCATGCGCTACCACCACCGATAAGAAGAAAAATCCATCCTCTATGTTGATCCTTTGTCCGAACCGAGGCTAAAATCATGTTCATGAGTCCTCACCGGCTCCATTTCCGCAGCTAACTTCATCAAATCAAGACCATCGTCAAAACCCCCTTTTAGATCGCCGGTCATCATCCCTTCTCTGATCTCATCCAAGGTACAATCATTTCACAATTAATTTTTACAGAAGTTAATTCATGCCTAGTATAACATATTCGAATAGTTAGATTATCGTAATATGGTTTGTAGCCCGCCGGCGACGTTGAACCATGGAAACCTTTAGGCTTCACCG
>JAAALK010000287.1:41036565-41233740 GCA_019279435.1 Zizania palustris | reverse complement strand
AGCAGTTGGCTGAATTATATGAATCATGCAGTTTGTCTCCATGGTATACCCAAAAAGATAATATCAGATAGAGGCATCTGATTCACTTATAGTTTTTTGTGAACAGTTGCATGAAGCTTTCAGTATCCATATCAACTTCAGTACTGCATACCATCCATAGATTGATGGTCAGACAAAATGTTTGAATCAAATTGTTGAAGTTATGTTGAGGGCATGCACCCTAGAATTTAAGCATACTTAAAATCTATGATTGTCATATGCTAGATTTTTTTATAATCAAGGCAACATCCAAATATCACCTAATGAGGCAATGCATGGAATAAAGTTTGGGACACCTATATGTTCGAATGTCATTAGCATCAATGCAATATTAAGAGAGATGACAATCAACCTGTTGAAAATCAAGTGAATATAATCAGAAAGCATACTCTAGATAGCCTAGAGTTGTCAGAAGAGCTATGAATATACCCATCGTCTACCTCTGGAGTTTGAAGTTGAAAATCAGGTATACCTACAGGTATCACCCTTATGTGGTGTTAGGAGGTTTGATATCTCTGGAAAGCTAGCACCTCAATATATAGACTCATATCATGTTATTGCCCAACATGGTGAAATTGCTTTTCAGTTGGAGCTCACATCATCATTGTCATGTGTGCATGATGTGTTCCTGAATCACAATGAAAGAAATCTTTACGGATATCAATGGAACAAGTATCGTTAGAAGGATTAAAACTTGGAGAAAACTTGACCTATGAAGAACACCCGATCTAGATTCTGAAGGAGAAAAATCAAACTATGAGAAAGCTCGTCAAGTTTTATAAGTGATGTTGGAGAAATTACTTTGGGGGGGGGGACAGAAGCTACTTGTGCTAAGATACCTTGAAAGCAGTTTACCCTGATTATTTGTTAGCTTACAAAATCTCGGGACGAGATTTTTGTAAGGGGGAAGATTTGTGACACCCCAGTTTTCTTTGCAGCTGGTTTTCACCAAGTAACTACGCATGTGCCACAGAAGCAGTGATTTTGCCATGCTTCTATCCACGCGTTTCCCTGCATGTTTGCCCACCGCCTTGAGATGTCTAGCCTAAGCCATAGGCTCCATCATTGTTCCACGAGTTTATCACAGGAGCTTCGATTCCAAATCACTCCCCACTTCTCAAACTCGTTGTTCTCTCTGCTATCCTCAGCCAGAGCACATCGCTCGAGTTTTGCCGGAGTCCTTCACTTGCCGCCGAAGTTCATGCGCTACCACCACCGATAAGAAGCAAAATTCATCCTCTATGTTGATCCTTTGTCCGAACCGAGGCTAAAATCATGTTCAGGAGTCCTCACCGGCTCCATTTCCGCAGCTAACTTCATCAAATTAAGACCATCGTCAAAACCCCCTTTTGGATCGCCGGTCATCATCCCTTCTCTGATATCATCCAAGGTACAATCATTTCGCAATTAATTTTTACAGAAGCTAATTCATGCCTAGTATAACATATTCGAATAGTTAGATTATCGTAATATGGTTTGTAGCCCGCCGGCGACGTTGAACCATGGAAACCTTTAGGCTTTACCGTGGGTAGCTTCGTATGAGCCATTATAGGTCAATCTCAGACCTTGGATAGTTTCCTGCTAGTGTTAATCCCATTAAAATGTTCGCCGTTGGTCGCCAGAGTACCTCCATTGCCCCCGGCACCACCCCTCTGTTAATTTACCCCCCTTTTAATTATGGGCAAACCGTAGCTCTAATTAGAAATCCAACCGTAGATAATGTTAATCATAGTATGTAGAACCTACGGTTAAAATTTAGGGTCAATCAGAGTTAGTATGAAGGAGTTATGCCCTGAAGAAATTTCAGCCATCTGTAGTTGTCTTCAACCTCCTGCCACCGGTCTAGTTTTTTCTTTGTTTCGCAGCCAGCTGGGTCCCACGCGTCAGATCTGAGCCTGCTGCTGCCACCGACCGCTGACACCACGCTTGCTGCATGGGCCCCGCTCGTCAGCTGCGCCGGATGCCGCCGCGTGCATGCGCCCGCACGCACTGCTGCTGCGTGCATGCGTTGCAACCACATGCCCCTGACCGCTCGTTTGTTTTTGGCTGGCTCGGCCAGCCCAATTGCATAGTAGCATTTCTTTTATTTATTTATTTATTTTTTGAAATAAATAAATAAATATTTTTATAATAATAATAAAAATAAAATAAATAAATAAATAATATTTTTTATATAATATATATATACATTTGACCGACTGGTCCATGCCCAATAAGATTTGTTTAATTTATTTATTTCCTAAATAAAATAATAATGGTAATAATAAGTTAATTAATTAAATAGTAATGATAATAGTAGGATAATTAAATAATAATAATAATAAATAAGTAAATAAATAAATATTGTATGTTTATACTAACAGGTCCGGCTACAGTGACAAACAGTGATTTTTAAAAAACCATTCAAATAATTCTAGGAAACTCATTTTAATTCTGATAAGCTCCTAAGTCTGTTTAACTCCGATTAGATCCGTTCAAATTTCTATAAGTCTATAAAATTCTAAACTTGCATTTAGTACTATTAAAAATGTTTTAATAAAAGTTATTATATACTTTTATTTATATATTGTTAATTGTTTTGTAGTTGTCAATTCTAAAGAGCCGTAGATTCTCGGCCTTGAAGTTTGTGAGTACTTTTTGGATTAAGGCAAGTCTTCATTTGATCATGCTTGCTCCTATGGTTGTTAAATTATTTATGTACAAATGCATGTTTAGGACACACGCACACATACACTCAATATTATTGACGATCGCCAGGCGCGATTACGTCAACTATAACCTAAACTTGTCACACTAGCCTTCCTTTGAATATTGATAATCTTGTAAACCCTTATAACTACAAAGATTGGTATAACCCTTCCTAGTATTGTGATGTGGGTTATACTCAATCAACTTTTTTATCTTTTATTTCATATCAAATGCAATCATTGAAATGAATGAATCGTGTGGGATAAAATTGGTTTCGAAAGAATGTTTTGAAAAACAGTACCAAGTACCGATCGTGTTGAAAGCAAATGAAAAAGGAGTGTTTTGGGTAAAAATTGTCATGAGTCGTCGTTGCCTTTCGTGGCTCGACTTCAAGTGGCGCATAAGGACCGATTCCTTGGGAAAAATGTCGTGCACACCAAAGTGCAACCTTGCGGGCATTATGGGGTGTCCCTGGTTAAGTACTTAGTGGTTTTAGGGTCACTTGATTACCGATGGATGTAAAATCGCCGGGGTGTCTCATGGTTTTGTGAATGATTTGTGAAGTCCTACTTGGATGTGATTTTTGACTTGTGATAAATTGTTGGAGATGAAGGAGGAAGGGAGAAGGCGTAAGAAGTATGAGCACCCACGGGATTTTAGAGGAGAAGGAGCAGAGGCTGCCTGATCCTTGGTCGAGAGGAGCCCTTCTATGTGGTAATAGGTTATCCTAGATCGGCTTTGGAAATACCTTGTCACGAACCTCCTATGCTGACGGGTATCAAGAGTAAGTTTGTGTCGTAAGGGTAAAGTACACATTCTGCAGAAGTATAAACTGTTCGAATAGCCGTGCCCACGGTCATGGACAAATGCCATGATAGTTGCCCATGCGTAGTCTTTGACTTTGGTTTTGAGCAATGAAATGAGTTGTGGGTTGGGAAGCATTACCAGAGTACGCCTTCGTGGTGTACGGCTAGCCTTAGTGGCTAGGAATGAGCTTGTGTAGCTCGTGAAGTTGTATGGCTTCATAGAGAGAGGGTGAGGATCAACCCTAGGTTGAGAGATGAAATTAGTTTTGGTAAAGGGAAATAATCTACCCGATGGAGGGGTAGACCAGTATCGGGATAAAGTAAACATAAGTGAAAGTAGTGATGTGGTGAGTTGATGGTTTTTATTGGGGATTTGTTGCAAAGCAATCCCGTGATGAGGAAAATGATTTGTGAATTGAAGAAATTTAAATATTATTTTGTAAATTGTAATGAACTTCCGCTGCTTGTTTAATCTATTTTTGTGCCGCGAGGTATGAGGAGCCATGCTGAATAGCGTGGGCCTCATGGCTCTAGAAGTGATGAGTCATTGTCAACGATAGTCAACAAGGACTGAAGAAGAGAAGAGATCTGCTGTTTCATGGGCCGCGTGTGACTCAGGTACACGGGCAGCGAGCGACTGTCGGGCAGAGGAGGCTGCGAAGTCGGGCTGGCCCAATCCGGGTGCATGGGCCAGAAGCAGTAGAAGACCCACTGGCTGTTGACCAGGACTGACTCAGGTACACGGGCGGTGAGCGATTGCCGGGCTGAGAGAGCTGCGGAGTCGGGCCGGCCCAATCCGGGTACCTGGTGCAAAGCTGGTGGAGGCTTTGTCAGTTTCGGCGTAAAACTGACAACCGTTGATTCTGTATCCGACTGTCCAGAAGAGTAGCTTCAGGATATGTCATCTGTTACTCTAGGCCCACAGTCAGTCAGTTGTGTCTGTAAAAATACCTAAGGGCAGTAGAGTCTTTTTCTGTATTTTTGAGTCTGTAAAAACCCTAAGGGGCTGGTAGAATATTCCTAGTGTTGGGCTGCCTATAAATAGCACCCCAATCCCTAGGGTTTGGACTACCCTTTTGTGCTGAAATCAAATCCACCCATTGGGTCACTTTTGTCTCTCTTCTCTCTCCTGTGTGCGCCGCCAGGCCCTTGTGTTTCTCTGTTCGTGGCTCATTTTGGCTCCAATCTCTTGGATGCTTTTAATTCTTGGTCCCTGGAGAATTTATTGTTTGCATCTGGTTGGTTTGGGGAGTTATTGAGTTGGATTCGGGCTGCTGTATTTATTTCTTGGGAAGAAGCTTCTTCGGCTGGGTGTGTTCTTCTCGGTGGTAGTACTAGTTCTTGCTGTTGCTAATAGTACTGCCTTACTGTAGCTACAGTGTTCAGCTGCAGCTTTTCACCTTCTATTGCCCAGCTTTTTGATCGAAGCTGACAGTCTCTTTTGCCTTTTCCTGGTGTGTCTGACGAAGCTCGGTTCCGTGCGAAGCCCCTCAACTCCGTGAGGCAAGCTCCGATCGAACCTTGTTAAAGGCTTCGCTCAGATTTCGAACTTCGGTTTCTGTGTCTGAGTTGCTAGCTTCGAAGTTCTCCCTGTATCGAAATCATCGCATACTTCGAACTGGCATACTCCGAATCTATCTGTTCGAAGTGCACACTTCGTTAGGCTTCGAAGTGGGGTTCGAAGTTTTGTCTGTTCTAACAGACTTCGCTTCCTTGTTCGAAGGTTGTCTGTTTGTGTGTTGTATTCGAAGTTTTTGTGTTCGAAGGTTTAGCTCCGAAAGCTTTCGGGTCTAAGTGTGTTCGAAGTTTTGTCTTCGAAGTGTATACTTCGAAGAAGGCTTCGGCACTGTTTTACTTCGCTCCGAAGCTCGTGACTCGAAGTTGCGTTCGAAGTCTTGTCTTCGAAGTGCTTACTTCGAACCAAGCTCCGGCACTGCTTTTACTTCGCTTCGAAGTACACTTCGCTTCTTACTTCTTCGAACTAGGCTAGACAGTGACACCTTCGGCATTTCGAACAGACTCCGACACCAAACTCTGAAGCAGTCCTCGACGTGCGAAGGGGGCTTCGCCAAGACCCGAACAGGAGACAACTTTGGACAGTAACTTCTCTTTTCACTTTATACATACTTAGATCATTTCATTGAGAAGTATAGGCCTGTTACAACTTGTTCATCTGCCTAGTTACACCATTTTAGGTTTACACTGTTTATCTTCAGATGCTTCTAGGTTAGAAACCTTTAGACTTAGGCCTTCTGTTTATTTTCTGCTGCGTAGTATTTTTGAGGTGAGTTGGGTATTGGGAACAGGCCATTGATTCGAAAGAATTTTTAAGGCGCCCATTCACCCCCCCCCCTCTGGTCGCTACTTTCGGTCCTACAAGTGGTATCAGAGCGAGGTTAGGGTTTTTCCATACCTTAACCGGTTCTAAACCCCAGTAGTGACTATGACGTCTCCTGGCAAGGTCCCGTCCTTGGAAGCCTATGGCTATAATTATTGGAAGACTCGCATGCGAGCCTATCTCATGAGCCAGGGTTCGGACATATGGGACATTTGCGTTCACACCACGTTTGTCATTCTGCCAGTTACTGAGCAAGGTACTGCTGGTATCATTGCTCAGCATCTGAGCAACAGTAAGGCTGTGAACATTTTATTTTCTGGCTTAGGTCCCACTGAATTTGAGCGAGTGAGTCATCTCTCCACTGCGAGAGAGATCTGGGCTACCCTCAAGGCACACCATGAGGGAACAGCACAGGTCAAGGCTCGGCTCTATCAGACCTACCGGCGTGAATATGAGAATTTCACACAGAAGCCGGGTGAATCTGTTGAAGCTTTGTTTGGTCGCTTTCAGTCGATCATTAACAAGCTTCGGGACAACAAGGCTGAGGGTGCTCAGTTAGTCTCAGATCATGAGCAGGCGCTCAAGGTTCTTCATACCTTGGACCCAAAGATCTGGGAGATCAAGGTATCATCTATCGTTGAGAGTACTTCATACGATACCTTGACCATCTCTGAGTTATTTAGCAAGCTAAAGGCCACTGAGGTAGATATCCAGTTGAGATCAAATCTCACTGGCTCTGGATCAAAATCCCTGGCCCTTGCTACACCTTCTGTTGATCCCTCTGCTGTGAGCTGTGCTGGGTTCTCTTTGATGTCTATCACTGAGGACCAGCTTGAGTTGTTGGGAGATGATGATTTGTGTCTTTTTAACAACCGGGTGCGTCGTGTCTATGATAAAGAATGTTCAAAAGACACGGCACAAAATCCGGATGCTTTGAATGTGGTGATCCAGGACACTTCATCGCCGACTGCCCCAAGCGCAGTGGATTCAAGAAGGGCACCGGCAGCAGCTTCCACGACTCCGGCAAGCACGAGAGCCCCTCCTTCATCAAGGGCAAGCCGAAGACTCGGTTCTTCAAGAAGGCCCTGAAGGATTACCGGCGTGAGAACAAGAAGCGCGACAAGGCCTTCTTCGCCGAGATGGAGAAGAGCTACTCCAAGAGATCCACGTCTTCTTCCTCTTCATCGAGCTCAAGCGATGAGGAGATCGCCATCAAGAAGGGGAAGGACAAGGATGATCCGGCGGGCCTCTGCTTCATGGCCTTCGGAGACAAGCCGAAGAGCCGCTCACACCAGCGCCGAAGATCCCGCAAGAGCTTCTGCTCCATGGCTCTTGGGGATAGAGAAGAAAAGAGCTCCTCCGACGACTCCGACGACGACGATAGCAAGGTATCGTCTTATGAGCGTGAAATTGTAGATTTACTTGAGAGCAATCGTCAGGAGTTGAAGTATCGGGAGAAACTGCTTAGGGGGGCTAAGAAAAGGATAGACGAGTTAGAGAGTGAGCTTGCCGTGGCCAACGGTAGAATTGAAAGTCTATCTTCTTCCCCTTGCTTGGGTGATAGCAGTGAGTGCCCGAAGTGTGAGGTGCTTCTGTGTGACCTGTCGACTTTGAAGTCCAGGTACACAGAAAGGGTTGATGAGAGGGACGCTTTGGCCACTGAGCTTGAAAGCGCTCAGCAGGAGCTGAAAGATGCTCAAGCCACTGTCGTCGCACCCTGTGTTGATTGCCCATCTCATCTAGCTACCTTAGCTGAGCTGAATTCCAAAGGCAATGAGCATTTGGGTGATTTGGAGAGGTTGAGAGCTGAGCTTGCGCAGACTAGGCTAGAGCTTGAGACATTGTCAGTTCCACCCACTGTTTGTGAGAACTGTCTGTCTCTTAGAATGGAGTTGATTAAGCTAAAAGCCGGAAAGTCTGTCCAAGTAGAGAGTGAGTGTGAGACCTGCTTGTCTCAGGTGGAGGTTCTAGCTTCTTTGAGAGAGGAGCTAGCAGATTCTCAGAATGAGAACTTTTACCTCCGTTCTATCCTGAGTTGGATCAGTGCCAGAGAGCCACAGCTTGGCATGATGATCCAGCAGTTCAAGAGGAAGGATGGGTTTGGAGTAGGTTACACCTACACCAAGGCTGACTTTGAGAGTGCCCTCAGCCGGGCAGTGGAGTGGAGTAAAATGACTCCAGAGCAGAGGTATCCCAAGACTCACTCCACTGAAAACTCCCAGGCTTGTCAGCCCAAGGATGGAGTGATCCATGAACCACGCAAAGCTCCACCCAAGAAGCCTATCTGGGTTCCCAAGCCCAAACATCTCCACACTACGCTTGACTCTCTTCCTGGACCCTCTCAGCCCAAGAAGACCACACCAAACACTACCAAGCCCAAGAACCCCAAGCCTCAACCACATCCCAAGAAGCCTACCTATCATTGTGAGTATTGTCAGAGAGACGGGCATCTTGCGGAGTTTTGCTTCAGGAGGAAGCGGGTTGAGAGAGCAGAGAGGGCTCGTAGTGATCAGGTGCAGTTCTACCAGCAGGGTGGTAGACTGCGTGTTCCTCGGCGCGGGGAGAGGCTGGAGGCCAGGCCGCGTCGTGTAGGTGGTGGTAGAGGAGACGGCTTTCTTGCCCATGCTCCAGTTGGTAGTGTTCGTTCCGGCAGAGTTCCAGACCGTGTTGGCTACGGTTCTGGACCTCGTGGCCGTAGGGTTAGGAAGAACCGTGGACCGCGCTTTGAGCCGCGTTTTGGTCCAAACTCTTTTGATGGTTTTCGCTTTCCATCTTTTGAGCAGATGGCTCGACACTGGTTTAGCTCTTTTGCTAAACCTGGTGCCGGACCATTTGCTCCCACTTACAGACATTGATAGTGCAGGACCGGGGACTGGAGGATATTTGGATCATGGACTCAGGATGCTCTCGCCACATGACGGGACATCGCAGATGGTTCTCCAGTCTCACTCCCCCGAACTCAAAAGAGTACATCACTTTCGGGAACAGCGGTCAAGGGAAAGTAAGTGGCATAGGCTCAATTAGCATTTCAGATCATTTCTCTTTAAAGAATGTTGCTCTGGTTAAAAATCTGAATTTCAATTTAATATCTGTTTCGCAACTTCTTGAGGATGGTTTGGAAGTGCGTTTTAAGAAGGGCAATTCTTCTGTGATTGATTCTAGAGGGTCTTTGGTTTGTCAGATTTTACCCTTCGGTAAAGTTTTTCGAATTGACTTCTCTAGTTCCTTTGGCCCTTCTCGCTGTTTGATTGCTGGATCTTCTTCTGAGCTCTGGAAGTGGCATAGGAGGTTAGGTCATTTGAGTTTTGATCTGCTAGTCAGATTAAGCTCTATGGATCTCATCCGGGGATTGCCCAAGCTTAAAATGGAGAAGGATCTAGTTTGTCATCCCTGTCGTCATGGGAAAATGGTTACTGCTTCTCACTCACCGGTGACTCAGGTGATGACTACGTATCCAGGCGATCTTTTACATTTGGATACTGTAGGTCCAGCTCGGGTACGCTCAGTCGGTGGGAAGTGGTATGCACTTGTGATTGTTGACGACTTTTCTCGTTTCTCGTGGGTTTTCTTTTTGGAGTCTAAGGATGAAACTTTTCAATTTGTCCATGATCTGATTTTGAAGCTGAAGAATGAGAACAATGGTCGGATGCGAGCAATTCGCTCCGACAACGGCTCTGAGTTCAAGAACTCTCAGTTCGTCAGCTTCTGTGGTGATCAGGGTCTGGACCATCAGTTTTCTTCTCCTTACACTCCCCCACAGAACGGCGTTGTGGAACGAAAGAACCGCACGCTAGTTGAGATGGCCAGGACGATGCTCGACGAGCACAGGACTCCTAGGCGTTTTTGGGCTGAAGCCATGAACACGGCTTGCTATCTTGCCAACCGTATTTTTCTTCGAGCTTACATTGGTAAGACTTCATATGAGTTGCGGTTTGGCAGACAGCCCAAGGTGACCCACTTGCGAGCGTTTGGCTGCAAGTGCTTTGTGCTCAAGAAGGGAGGGCATTTGGACAAGTTTGAGTCTCGTTGCTGGGATGGTATTTTTCTTGGTTATGCATTGCATTCTCGAGGCTTCCGTGTTTGGAACCTCGAATCCCAGCTGCTTGTCGAGACGTGTGAGGTTTCTTTTGATGAGTCCTTGCCTTCTTTGACTCCTTCTTTTGAGCTTTCTGGTGATGATGAGCTCGGAGAGTCCATCTTCGAGGAAGATGAGGATACTCCAGCTGCTGTTGAGGGCGGGCCTTCTGCATCCCCCGCAGATCCCACACCCTCTGTGACTTCGACTGATGATGAAGGCGGACCTCTGATCACTTCTTCCACTTCGATCGAGCCCCTTCAGTCGAGTCCAGAGGTACCAGCTGCTGACTCCGGTGAGGTGACTTCAGATCACCAGGGAACCCGAGCAGTTCAGCGTGACCACCCCTCAGAGCTCATCATTGGTGATTTGACTGAGAGGACTTTGCGTTCTTCTGCCTCTCTCGCTGTGTTTGCTGAATCTGCGTTTGTTGCATCTTTTGAGCCCAGAGACATTTCTCATGCTCTTTCTGATTCTAATTGGATTAATGCTATGCAAGAAGAGCTTGAGAATTTTGTCCGCAATCGGGTTTGGACACTAGTTGAGCCGCCACCAGGATGCAACCCCATAGGCACCAAGTGGGTATTCAAAACAAACAAGGTGAAGATGGGGTTGTGGTGCGCAACAAGGCTCGACTTGTTGCCCAGGGTTATTGCCAGAAGGAAGGTATTGACTTTGAAGAAACCTTCGCTCCTGTTGCCCGTCTTGAGTCCATTCGTATTCTTCTAGCTTTTGCCGTTTCGAAGGGTTTTAAGCTTTTTCAAATGGACGTTAAGAGTGCTTTTCTGAACGGGTTCATAGAGGAGGAAGTATATGTTAGGCAACCCCCCGGTTTTGAGAACCCTAAGTTTCCTCGACATGTTTTTAAGTTGCACAAAGCTTTATATGGGTTGAAGCAAGCCCCCAGGGCTTGGTATGACCGGTTAAAGCAGTTTTTGTTGGGGAAGGGCTTTGTGATGGGTTCTGTGGATAAAACTCTTTTCCTGCTCAGAGATGCTTCAGATTTCTTAGTTGCTCAGATTTATGTGGACGATATTATTTTTGGCGGTACTACTGATTCTCTTGTGTCCAAGTTTTCTGAGCAGATGCACAGTGAGTTTGAGATGAGCCTCATGGGTGAGCTTAAGTATTTCTTAGGGCTCCAGATCAAGCAGACCAAGGACGGCACCTTCATCCACCAAGGTAAGTACACTCGTGATATGCTTAAGAAATTTGACTTTGGTGGTGAATTGAAGCCGCAGATGACCCCGATGGGTACTTCTGGGGGTCTGGACAAGGACGAGAGCGGTGTCAAGGTCAATGAGAGAGAGTTTCGAGGGATGATCGGTTCGCTGTTGTACTTAACGGCAACAAGACCAGACATACAGTTCGCCGTGGGACTTTGCGCGCGTTTTCAGTCTTCACCACGCGCGTCTCATCGGCAGGCTGTCAAGCGCATTTTCAGGTATCTCACCTATGCGCCTGATCTTGGTCTTTATTATTCAGCATCATCATCACTTGATTTATCTGGCTTTTCGGACGCCGACTTTGGTGGGTGCCGGTTGGATCGCAAGTCGACTTCCGGTACTTGCCAGTTTCTTGGTTCTTCCCTTGTATCTTGGTCTTCTCGAAAGCAATCTGGAGTTGCTCTTTCGACCACAGAGGCCGAGTACGTAGCTGCTGCCAGCTGCTGCTCACAGATGGTTTGGATGATTTCTACTCTACGAGACTTTGGGTTGCTCTTTCCTACCAGGGTTCCATTGTTTTGCGACAGCACAAGTGCTATTAGTGTAGGGAAAAACCCATGTCTCCATTCAAAAACCAAACATATTGATGTGCGCTTTCACTTCTTGCGGGATCAATATGAGAAAGGGGTCATTGACCTTATTCATGTTGATACCCATCATCAGTTGGCTGACATTTTTACCAAACCCCTAGATCAGTCTACATTTGAGCGTTTACGAGGGGATTTGGGTGTTGTGTATCCTTTCTAGGATATTTTGCGTCAGTTTTTCTTTTTATTTACTCTTTTCTTGAGTACTTTTTGTGTGTGTTCATATCATACATATTCACATATCACACTTTTGAGCCTGCTTCTGTTATATGATTGAACTGCTTTACTTAGTCTAGCTGGTATATGCTTTTGATTACTTGTCAATGATCATGCTTTGTTTCAGTTCGCTTGATATGTCTGATATCTGTCATATGCATGGCTTTTACGCTTTCCACTTGAAAAATGATCACCATTGCTTCTGGTAACTAGCATGTGTCGGCTGAGTGCTTTTGCTATTTGTTACATGCCTTGTAGCTAGTTCGTCACACAGATGCGGTTATGCAACTTGGACATCTTTATGCTTTAACATGGAAAATGTGCTATAAAAATGATAAAAATCAAATGAATGAAAATTCCATGCCTTTTTATGCTTAAGTTGAAAAGATCCAAGTGGGTTTGCTTTGTCGCATTATATTGTTCTGGATTGCTTACCATAGCACTTTGGTATGAACTAGGACAGTGTAATGTATGCCGAGACCAATGTCTTAAGCTTCTGATGGCTCAGTTCTGGCCTAGGCTTGACTTGGTCGGTTAGCATAAGGTTTGACATGCAAATAACCCTTGGCACAAATGACAAAGGAAAATGAAAAAGCCTGAGTTTTAAAAGGATAACAAGTTTGCTGAAGCACTTTGTTTTGAACAATGCTCATCTTGGTAGATATCAGTTAGCTTCTGCATCTCATGCTTTACCTTGCTTGTTTACTAGACACTGTGGTGATGCTTTTATTTGCAAAAACTGAAAAATGCGTGCTAAATGACTTTCTTTAGATATCATCTCTTGCACTGATCATGCCATGTGTCCTAGACAGTATTTCTTTTGCTATACCTGTTAGACACTGTATTTGCAGTCAATCATATCTGAGAAGCATGCTTTCTACACTCCACCTGCACCCCAGTTGCATTCACTGCATATTTTGAGGGGGAGTTGCTTTTAAGGGGGAGTCTGTGTCTCTTTTTGAGTGCTTGATGAGTTCACTTGTCAACAAGGGGGAGAAAATTTGGGATCAGAGTTTAAGGGGGAGTTCTTACTCTATTGATATCCTTGTTGTTCTGAAATCGCACTCATTTTGAACTTTTGTGTTTTGATTAACCATAATGACCGTTTCTTGCTTTTGTTTGGCTTTTGGTCATTAAGGTTAAAACTTTTACCTTATTTTTCTTCTTCTTTGTTCTTTTGTGTTGTGTTTTCGTGTTTCCACATCTGTTCACAGGTGCTGAAGAGCTGAGAATTGAGGAATGTTGACAATGCACTCATCAAGGGGGAGATTGAGGAGCCATGCTGAATAGCGTGGGCCTCATGGCTCTAGAAGTGATGAGTCATTGTCAACGATAGTCAACAAGGACTGAAGAAGAGAAGAGATCTGCTGTTTCATGGGCCGCGTGTGACTCAGGTACACGGGCAGCGAGCGACTGTCGGGCAGAGGAGGCTGCGAAGTCGGGCTGGCCCAATCCGGGTGCATGGGCCAGAAGCAGTAGAAGACCCACTGGCTGTTGACCAGGACTGACTCAGGTACACGGGCGGTGAGCGATTGCCGGGCTGAGAGAGCTGCGGAGTCGGGCCGGCCCAATCCGGGTACCTGGTGCAAAGCTGGTGGAGGCTTTGTCAGTTTCGGCGTAAAACTGACAACCGTTGATTCTGTATCCGACTGTCCAGAAGAGTAGCTTCAGGATATGTCATCTGTTACTCTAGGCCCACAGTCAGTCAGTTGTGTCTGTAAAAATACCTAAGGGCAGTAGAGTCTTTTTCTGTATTTTTGAGTCTGTAAAAACCCTAAGGGGCTGGTAGAATATTCCTAGTGTTGGGCTGCCTATAAATAGCACCCCAATCCCTAGGGTTTGGACTACCCTTTTGTGCTGAAATCAAATCCACCCATTGGGTCACTTTTGTCTCTCTTCTCTCTCCTGTGTGCGCCGCCAGGCCCTTGTGTTTCTCTGTTCGTGGCTCATTTTGGCTCCAATCTCTTGGATGCTTTTAATTCTTGGTCCCTGGAGAATTTATTGTTTGCATCTGGTTGGTTTGGGGAGTTATTGAGTTGGATTCGGGCTGCTGTATTTATTTCTTGGGAAGAAGCTTCTTCGGCTGGGTGTGTTCTTCTCGGTGGTAGTACTAGTTCTTGCTGTTGCTAATAGTACTGCCTTACTGTAGCTACAGTGTTCAGCTGCAGCTTTTCACCTTCTATTGCCCAGCTTTTTGATCGAAGCTGACAGTCTCTTTTGCCTTTTCCTGGTGTGTCTGACGAAGCTCGGTTCCGTGCGAAGCCCCTCAACTCCGTGAGGCAAGCTCCGATCGAACCTTGTTAAAGGCTTCGCTCAGATTTCGAACTTCGGTTTCTGTGTCTGAGTTGCTAGCTTCGAAGTTCTCCCTGTATCGAAATCATCGCATACTTCGAACTGGCATACTCCGAATCTATCTGTTCGAAGTGCACACTTCGTTAGGCTTCGAAGTGGGGTTCGAAGTTTTGTCTGTTCTAACAGACTTCGCTTCCTTGTTCGAAGGTTGTCTGTTTGTGTGTTGTATTCGAAGTTTTTGTGTTCGAAGGTTTAGCTCCGAAAGCTTTCGGGTCTAAGTGTGTTCAAAGTTTTGTCTTCGAAGTGTATACTTCGAAGAAGGCTTCGGCACTGTTTTACTTCGCTCCGAAGCTCGTGACTCGAAGTTGCGTTCGAAGTCTTGTCTTCGAAGTGCTTACTTCGAACCAAGCTCCGGCACTGCTTTTACTTCGCTTCGAAGTACACTTCGCTTCTTACTTCTTCGAACTAGGCTAGACAGTGACACCTTCGGCATTTCGAACAGACTCCGACACCAAACTCCGAAGCAGTCCTCGACGTGCGAAGGGGGCTTCGCCAAGACCCGAACAGGAGACAACTTTGGACAGTAACTTCTCTTTTCACTTTATACATACTTAGATCATTTCATTGAGAAGTATAGGCCTGTTACAACTTGTTCATCTGCCTAGTTGCACCATTTTAGGTTTACACTGTTTATCTTCAGATGCTTCTAGGTTAGAAACCTTTAGACTTAGGCCTTCTGTTTATTTTCTGATGCGTAGTATTTTTGAGGTGAGTTGGGTATTGGGAACAGGCCATTGATTCGAAAGAATTTTTAAGGCGCCCATTCACCCCCCCCCCCCTCTGGTCGCTACTTTCGGTCCTACAAGGTATGCCTCATACGGCTTTTGTAAATACTGTTATGTAAGCATATTTGTGATGGTCTACCGTCGAATTGATGAAATGCCAGGTTTGACAATGATTCAATTCGAAACGTAGCCCCTCGCCTGGGTACGACAAAGTCCGTATGGGGCGGGGCACTACACCACCTTTTGGCACATCGCTGCCTACCCTTCATCTGAGGCCGCCCTCCTACACATCATCGTCTGCTCGCTCTCTTCCCTCCGGACGAGGCCATCCTTCTACACATCGTCGCTAGCCAGCTGCTCCCCTCTCTCTGACTGAGACTGCCCACTTACACTTCGCCGAGAGCCCGAGACTATACAATCTTTCTAGTTTACATCCTCCATTCATCCTCTCGTCCCGGCCACCACTACTGCCACAACCCTACCCTAAGGGCTTCTGCCTCCACCTCCGCTTGTGCAGCTTCTCCCTTCTCCTCCTAGCCCAACAGCCTCGACTCCAATCATGACTCATCAACTCGTGATTTTTTAAATCCTTGCGGGTTAGCCTCCTGTGCGGGCTCTCCAGACACACCGGGTCGGTTGCCGTAGTCCCAGATGGCATGGCATTTGTTGAGTTCACAAATATTCCAATATATTTTGCTACACTGATTTTCTAAGCTATAAATTCTAAACAAGCTAATGCTATTATCAGAGCCCATTAGGGATGAAAACGGAGCGGAAACTTTCCGTCCGTTCCGGGAAAAAACAAAAACGGAGAGGGTTATGCGGAAACGGATACGAAATTTCTCGGAGAGAAAACGGAAACGAAATTTTTTAAGCGGAAACGGAATATTCCGCAAAACAAAAACGGAAAGTTTCCGTTTTTACTGTTTTTACTACATTATATAGAATATTATCTTTTACTTTTTCATATTATATAAAAACTTTAAAGTATATTCTATTCATTAAATATTGAACATTTTAATTCAAATTAATACATAATTATTTGATCAAAATAAATAATATACATTCATTACAACCGAAATAAAATTTATTTTTAATTTATTATATGTATTTATCATTTATTAATATGTGTGTAAATTAAATATATTTATTTGTTTATCATATTTTTTTAATATATTAAGGAGTTTTTAATTTCCGATAGATTTTCATATCCGTATTCGTATCCGCTCCTTATTCGGTCCGTATTCGTTTCCGATGTCATCCGTTTTCGTATCCGTTTCCGGAATATTCGTATTCGTTTTCGTTTCCGTAAAAAAATATGTAAACGGATATGGTAGTACTCATTTCCGTCCGTTTCCGCTCCGTTTTCACCCCTAAAGCCCATAAAGTAGGACACAATGGAAGAATAC
This sequence comes from Zizania palustris, assembly GCA_019279435.1. Lineage (NCBI taxonomy): Eukaryota > Viridiplantae > Streptophyta > Magnoliopsida > Poales > Poaceae > Zizania > Zizania palustris. The sequence goes on along the minus strand of JAAALK010000287.1, from coordinate 41,217,279 downwards.
TAACACAAACTCATTTCTTAACTTGTTGTGGGGGTCTATTTGATTAGTCCAATTATACTAACTTAATATGCTTGCTTGTTATAGAGAGATCTCATATCTAGTTCTACTCGTAGGGATCAAGATTTCACATCTACTTCTACTCACATGGATCAAACATATTTGCTCATTTTTCATAATGGCATCGCCTACACCTCTCCAGACTCAGACTCATATAGGTTAGTTAATATCGTCCCCATTCTATCGCTACTTCTCCCCTCTCCCACGAGAATCCACTGCCGCATCTCCAGGTTAGCCGCCGCCGGCTGCCCCTCCCACGAGCCGTCGCTATGCCAACAAATCCACGCCATAATGAATTAAATTGCTTCCATGAGAAAAAGGAGTTGCAGCTGTGCCCCTCCACTCGTCTGATTATTCCTCAAAATACCTTGCAACCAATGAACCAATCTTGTCTGAGTTACATCTTAATTATTTGTGTCCAAGAGAAGCGTCTAAGAGAAAAAACGGTGTTTGTCTTTCCGATCAAAATTAGACTATATTTATTATCTTTTGATTTTTATCATAGTATTAGCATGTGCACACTATTAATAAATAGTAGGGTCCATTTACGTTACCCCCATTACCTACTAGGGAGGTAATAGTTCAAACTAATCTAGATCGTTGATTAAGTGTGTTTAAAATAAATAATTAAAAATAAAATGGGCTAATCAACTTGATTATGGATAGCAATATTTTGTAGTGCATGCAATAATTAATATGCTAGCATGCAAAGAAAAGAATTAATTGTTGCATTGATATGGACCCACATATATTAAAAGAATGCTATATGATCTATTATCTGTAGGAGTTAATAGGTTATCGATATTAAATTTGAGCCGTTGGATCACACAGATCGAACAATTCATAAAATTTAGGTCACCATCAAATTCTCCTAATAAGAATTAAATTACAGAAAAAACTACACAAGATTCAACTCGATGTATGCATGCATCTCGATCGTTAGAATCAGTGGTATGGCTGCTTGTTTTGTACCTATCACACTCCTGTTTCTTCATTCGACCAATTAGTATAAAGAAAGTTTACTTCGCTAGTTCGCTGAAGTCTATTGGTAATTAAGTCCATTTTTGAAGAATTAACATCTTACTTACTCTCCGCGGAAATCTGAACTCCTGACGATCGTTGAGTTGAGTTTAGTAATTAAGTCCGTTTCTTCCAACTTTGATGTTGTATTTTTCCTTGTGAATTGAAAGCTCCCCCATATATAAACTAGGATGTTTTGCACGTGTGTATGTAATTCCAGGCTCATGTTATGTGTCATTTTCCCTTAAACTTTGACAAACTCAGGAATTAAGTCAAAATTTACACAGCGAGCAAGACGTCCCCTCATGCTTTGCGTGTTGTCCAAACAGTCATGAAAAAACCTTGATATATATCACTACGTACATAAACTTGAAGCTTAGATTTGAGAAGCTATTATAATTTTTAATATTACTTTTAGTCTCATATATGTCATTTGAAATAAAGGAGATTTGCTCTCGTGCCACACATAAGTTGATGAAATTTGCTTCTTTACCCTATATGAGTGTATGACATGTATGTGACCCTTCGGCCTAATTATCAAACACACAAGAAAGTGGCAAAAAAGTAAACATCACTTAACTTTGACATAAAAACAAAAATTCCTTGAAATAACGACACTGTTATTAGGACATCATGTTGAGTAAACTCAAGGTTTTACGAAGAGCAACTCAGACTTAAACAGACTAATTAAATAAAGGATATATACTCCAAATTGTTGTCCATTCAATTCACTGCACGTACTGACAAAAGTTTCACAATTTGACCTACAAACCGAAATTATAAACACCATATATATACGGGGTTTTGCAGCTACGAGCTGACGCTAGCTGAAAGAGATTTCGGAATTATTGCTGCCCCTCTCCTTGGTCGTCCATTATATTGCACTGGTGCACTCAAGTACTTAAACACAGGCTCGATCTGCCATGCATGGTTCATGTCATGAATGATGAGACTGCAAAGACGAGTGCTGCCGTTTATTCACACAGATACAAAACAAAAGGCTAAAGATGCAATCAGAATTCAGATATGACATTATTCGATCTCTGCTGTCTGCGTGTTCTACAACCCGGCCGGAGGTTCCTGATCCCGTGTGATCGGAATGATATAGCAATGCGTTATCATGAATCGGAGCTCGCCACCATCAGACGTGACCATGCGCCTCCGAAGAAGGTTTAGAGGATCTAAGAATTAGAACTAAGCACTAAACCACGGCGAGAATATTCTGTGCGGATGGTTCTCGCTCTCTCCACCGTGACCACTCCCTTTCAAATGCTGGCAACGTGGAGGTAGAGAGTATCCGATGGATCAAAGCAGAGGGAGCCAACCAGCCCGGGTGACGGTGGAGGCGACGGCACGGCTAGCCAGGACAGCGGCACACCCAGCAGGGACGGGCGGTGAGGGCCGCGTGGTCGGCGAGGCTGGGCGGTGGGGATGGTGTGGCCATCGATCCGACGCTACAAACTGTCATGGTCTCATGGATCCAATGACGACGGCTACCTCCGTTGCCCTGCCAGCCGTGTCGTCGCCTCAGCCTTTCGATCATGCCGCCACCCCCTCCGTCCCTGCCTCCGAGTACGTCGTCCGGCCTCGCCGTCCAACGACACCGCTTTCATTGGCCACACCGTCGCACTTCCTGACTACTTAAATTTGAATTTAAGTATTTTTTTTTGTAAAAAATGAAGCTCCAAAGTCTCCTTAAACGACTCTTTTTCCTAATTCATTCCATAAATCACTATTCATCTCTCAAATATATGATTAGTTTAGCAAGTCCTTATTTCCATTTGCACATATTTTTTCCCTTAGAGGCACATTATTTTCTCCATTACGCATTGTTATAGGTTGGATGATGTACATATTTGAATGTATCAAAGTTTTATACAAAATTATTACATATTATAGACCGTATTTGTAGGATTTTAAAAATAGGGATTGAGATTACATGGAACTATTGTAGATTGATTAATTTTTAGAAAGAGATAGAGTTTATGATAATCCTTATATGCAATTTAGGAAATAAAATTTAGGGTATTTCTTGGAGATGCTCTAAGCAGTTTCTAGGCCTAAATACATTGGTAAAGACATATAGATGAGTTAAATTATATATCAAAATAACCAAACAACACATACGAAAATGAAATCCTTGCCAAAAGTCTAGCTAGTTGATTGATTATGAAGAATAACAATTTAGGGTCTATTTGGTTCGGGGTGACAATGGATAGGATAATTTCATTCATGGATTTAGGGATGAGATGATACATGTGAGATGTTTGGTTGGATGAATAAGATAAGACAATTTTTTGCTTGGTTAGGTGTATATAATTTGGATGAGATAAGCTTAAATTTAGTGGGGTCCACTTGTCAAATATATTTTTTCACAAAGATATTATCATATGAGATCTTATTTTATAGATTAAATTGTAATCAATACAATGATGTAATTAGATCATAAATTGGATAGATGACTTGAGAGTAAAAATCATTTGAATATTTATAAACGAAAAATTAAATGTGTAATAATCAATCGACAAGTCATCTCATTTAATATTGGATGAGCTCATAAAAAAAATTCCTAAATCCCCCGTCCAGCGTAATGAAGGAATATTTCTTTCGATGACCGTTTCATTACCTTTGTCCTCCAACCAAACAACAGACTGAATGTGATAGTCTTATGTCATTTAAGAATATCCATCCAACCAAACAGACTCTCTTAATTAACGTCCTTTAATCTTTGGCGCCCAGTAGTATGTCTTTGGAATAATTAGATGGCCTATATAACTGTTTGGTTTTGCTTCTTCGTTCTGCTCAAAATTAGAGCTTAGACATAAAAATATTCCATCGAAATAGGTGCAATGCCACTTTTAAATCTGTTTGGCAGCTAGAAATCTCGACCTACCGATGGATTGAAATCTTTGACTGCAGCCAAAAAGGCATTAGTGGTTTCCTCGTGGTAATTAGGTCATACGTGAGCGTGTCTCGGCTTCAGCTTAAGCTAATAATTAGGTACAACAACTTTGAGGCTAGCTTCTCCAAACAAAAATAAAAACAAGCAAACGTAGGCTTATATATGAAATTTAGATACTAATTAAGGCCCTTTTGCACGGATCGAATAGACGAATCCAGTCGGTTACGCTGATATATATTGGAAAAGTTTTATTAAAAAAAATAGATGATAGAAGCCTACACTGAATGAGCATCGTACGTACATCTGAATCCACAATTAACAGCATGACAATCTCTAACTAATAACACTTGTAATCATCAACTACTCATTTACTTGATTCAGAAGAAAGGGATAAGGCAGGAATCTAGCTTGTGTAGTGTTTGAAGAACAGCGTTGTAGTAGGGTTGATGTAACCGAGCAGTAACCGTCAACGTCCGACGGAAGTGGGTAAAACCGAACCAACCGTTAGATTTGATTCAAAATTTAAATTTAAATTAAAAAAACTAAAATTTAAAATAAAATCCTATAAATACTTAAAATATTTAAATTTTATAAACTTATGAGTACAATACGTTCGGTACGAATAAAAAATAAAATTGTCTCGGACCAATAAACTGCCAATTGCAGATTTTTTATTTTTTCCAAAATTGGTATTACTATATCTGTGATATCCTACCATTCAGTTCAACCAAAAATAATAAACATCGTACTAAATATTTTTAGCATTATATCACCAATTTTCTTTATATTCCTACATTTTCTAGATTTTCATATATTTTTATATTTCTGAAATTTTCTATGTTTTCCATGTTTTTTTTCTATTTTTTTAATAAAATGTTAGTTTTCGCATTGGTTGTTGTGGCTAAACGATCACTGACGCCAAACCATTCGATAATCCTCTTGCTTGTCGTTCGTTGCCCCAGTGACATCCTGCTGCTGTAAGCCGGTCGTCGGGAGTGACGAAACGGAGACGAACCAGACAGCAGATGACACAGCCCATTATCACAGGTACGACTTACGAGGCGGTAACTATTACGTTACTGGGTTTCAAAGGCAACTTTTGTCAATCTTTCATGAGCTTTCTCGAGAGGGAAAGGAAAGACGATACCTTTGAGCGAGTGAGTGGTAGTACCAGCAAATCAACTAGTGTGTTTCTCTCTCTCTCTCGAAATAACCATTACATCAACTATATATCTTGTTAAAGAAGTACATCAGCTACCAATCTTTAAGCCTCCCGTGTTACACTTTTGTTCCAGTAAAAACTTCATCGTTTCTCTCCAGGCAATCCTGGGTTTCCTACTTTTCAGCTGCTTTTACCTGTTGGCGATGGCGTACCTTCGTGTGACCTACCAAAGATATCTGTTCTAGTTCTACCTGCGTGCATGTAGAACCAGGAGATGCAATTCTGCAATCTGCATCGGAAAATCTCGTCTATAGATAGCGCGTCATATGGGCCGTTACTGGGTGTGGCTCACGCACGGGCCATGGTATATGGGCCAGAACGGGACACTGACGGATTTGAGGAGTAGCGGAGGCTTAGCGTACGTTTGGTTTGCAATCGAGGACGGATAGAATGATCAAATATATGGATTTAAGGATGAGATGATATATTTGAGATGTTTAGTTGGATAGATAGAATGAAATAATTTTTTGTTTGGTTAAATATATATAATTTAAAATAGATAAGCTTAAATTTAGTGGGACCAACTTGTAAAATATATTTTTAACAAAAATATATTCATATGAGATCTTATTTTATAGATTAAATTATAATCAATACAATGATGTAATTAGATCATAAATTGGATAAATAATTTGGGAGTAAAAATCATTTAAATATTTATAAACGAAAAATTAAATGTGTAATAATCATTCAGAAGACGATACATCATCTCGTCCAATATTAAATGATCTCGTCCTGAAAAATTTTCTGAATCCCTTCGTCCAGCATATTGAAGGAATATTTCTCTCGGTGACCATCTCATCCATTTTCGTTTTTCGACCAAACAATTGACTGGATGAAATGGTCTTATCCTATCCAGGCGGTGGCGGAGCTAGAAAAAAACCGAGGAAGTACATCATTTTACGGGGTACACCGTGTTTAACTTAGGGGTGCACAAATGGTAAAAATTTACTAATAATAACTGAAAAAATGAAAGAAGGTTCCTAAGAACACCTCCCAACAAGCTCACACCGCTCCTATTGCATGCAGTGATATCCAACGAACCAAACACACTTTTAATTTCTCCTACTTTGTAGCCGCATTTTGGCACAAAACCCATACCACTGTATCAGCTAGTAAAACGTCCGAAATATTTGCGTCCCATAGCGCCTGCAAGATCTCGTGGATTATCTACGTGAGTCCGTTGCTGCAATCTCGACAGACAAGAGGGACCTCACCCACAGGCCTGCCGTTGGTGTCGCCCTATCAGTCGATCACCACGCACATCTCCAAATCTTATCCACCTGACTTGGCGCCGACGACTCACCGAGATATTTGCGTCGCTTTGCTTGCAATTCAAACCAAACCGAACTCGCCCGTTCCCTTTCCGCGCCATTTATAATCTGCTCTCTGCTCTGCTCTGCTCTGCGGCCTAACTGTCCTTTTGTAGCCCGAGTTGCCTCCGACCAAACGCAGCAGCAGCAGCAGCAGCTTGCCAGCTTCAGTTCAGACCACCGCGCACTCGGCGCTCCCCTACAAGAGCAAAATGCACAGGCAGCTCAACCTCTCCCCGGGACTGAAGCAGCCGCAGCAGCAGCAGCAGCAACAGTACGACTGCGGCGGCGGCGGCGGCGGCGGCGCAGACGCGGCGGAGGTGATGGACGTGCCCGAGGAGTCCACGGCGGCCAAGGCCGGAGGTCGGTCAGCGAGGGAGATCAGGGAGGAGAGGTCCATCCACCTCATCCCTCTGCTCACCTTCCTCTGTTTCCTCCTGCTCTTCCTCTTCTCTCACGACCCTTCCTCCTCCGGTACGCGCAGATTCAGATGTTTCGTATGTGTGTTCTCCACGTCTAAAAGATTTCACTCTTGAATCTTGATGGTGTCTGTGCTGATTCTTTTCATCTTGGTGTTTTTTTTCTTGAGATATGTCGAGCTTCAGCAGCGGAGGGATAGCTGGTAACCGGAGACTGAGGATGCTATAAATATTGCAATATGTATTGGCTCTCAAACTCAAAACATGCAGCTGCATACTGAACTACTTAAGTACTTATTCCGCTGTATTAGTAATGAGATCTGGAATTGTATGCTTGCCCTTGGCAACACCGAAGTTCTTGATCACTTGGGTTGCCTCTGAAGAAATAAAGTTGACTAAAGAGAAACAAAATCATATCTGACATATGTGCTCCTAGCCTCCTACCATTCATTCATTGATAGTTGATGTGACCCTAGGTGGAACAGATGCAATTATGCATGGCCTAATTACACTGTGCCAATGTGAGGCGCTGCTTGATCGAAGGTTATGGGCCAGCTAAGCTTAGCCTTATCCACGCAAGTAGAAACGCATGGGCGCGTGGCCCTATGCCATATTCACACTGTTTCAGGGAGAGAAAAAACAGGACTTGATGAGCTGAATCAATCACTGGCATCCCACATCCATATTTGCATTCGTTGTACCGAACACATGATCAAACGAATCCCTGGGCGTGCTCGGACTTCTTTGGAGTAAAGCCAGTGTTCCCATCCGTTGCGTGGACAGGAATAGTTACAGTCTTACAGAGCTTCCAGGGATAAGGGTAGTTCGTTGCCTGGGCGCTTGTGCTCCTCTTCACTTTGCTGAGTTGCACGCTCACTTTGCTTAGTTGCTCGGCCAGCAGAAAACTTTAAGGTGTATTGGCCTTGGGTAATTCAGCCTCCTGATGCTTACGCTTGTTTTCAGCCATCTCCGAATTTATTTTCTTGCGCATGGGTCGTTCGGATTTCACCCTCATGATTTTGCCGCTCCTGTTTACACATTTCAGGGTTTTCTCGCACGATGCTCTTTAGTCTTTCAACTTCGTTACGGTCTACAATTCATCAATTTCATTAAAGGCTTACATTATGAATAGCAATACAACAGTCAACACAATATGTGTTTCGCATTAGACGTTAAAGTCGTGGTACTATACTATACTATGCTTTATGTTTTATGCTTTATGCAAATTAATTGACAACACGTAAAATACCAACGCTTTGGCCTTTTCTTTCGTCAAGGTGAGAACAACCCAATAAAATTCAGGTAAATACCACGTCAACAAAAAACAGGCTATACATAACCAAAAAAATTGATCATATATCATTTATTTAGATAAAAATTAAGAATTTACTCTCTTTGCCCACCTATCATTAAAATTTGGAGGATAAATCCATATCAAATCCCTCGGCCTAAGTGTCCATTTGGTTGAAGGGTGAAGTCGGATCGGATATGGCCATCTATTTTTGGGGAATTTAGCCATCCAGTTTTTTGTTCGATAGAATTGATGGGATTGTCTAGTTTTTGTTTGGTTAATGGACGATCCTAAACGAGCTGGCTGGTATAGTAACATTCGGGAACGAGAGAAAATCCATATATGATCATACACACAATTGGGCTGTTATTCTCAGGGAGGCTCGAACTTGTCTAAAAATCCTCTCGAGTCCTCTCTCTTGAGCATCTCCAAAAGTCTCTCTATTTGTCCATTTAGCCAACTCTCCAAAAAGAAGTATACACTCCAACAGACTCTATTTTTAACTCTCTAAAAATTTACTCCTCACTTTTAAAATCCCAAAATGTTTCGAAAGATTTGATTTCTTTTTGAAATCCTAATTTCTAACCATAATCCCCAAGTTATAAATTTTCGAATTTTCAAAATTTTCAAAATTTATAATTTTTTAAAATTGTATTTTCTCTTCTTCTTCTTGGAAGATTTAATTTCTTTTTGAAATCTTAAATTCTAACTTTATAAATCCCAAGTTATAAAATTTTCAAATCCCAAAATATTTTGAAAAAATTACTCCTCACTTTTAAAATCTCAAAAGATTTTGAAAAAAATATTTTTTTAAACAGAAATCCAATTTCTAACCTTATAAATCTCCGGATTATAAAGTTTTCAAATTTTAGAAAATTTTAAAAATATATTTTTTCCTCTTCTTTTTATTTTTATTTCTCTTAATTTTTTTCATTTTCTCTCTTTTTTTCTTTCTTTCTTTATTCGGTTTTCTTGCTAGACGCTATTTTCTCCTGGTTGTGTCCTGCGCGTGGGGACACCAAGTTGGCTGGCCAAATTTAGTAAGTCTGAATCTCAATTTGACCAGTCGGATGGTTTGACTATTCGGTTGGCTATTTTTTTGAGTACGTTTTTTTATTTGGATGGCCAAAATTTGGCTTATAGAGCCAAATAGCCAATCTTTTAGAGATGTTGTTACCTATCTTTTGTCTCACCCGTTGAGGTAACCATCGGTGCATAATCGCGACTCCCTCCTTTTACCTACACAAATCAAACTACGAGCACCTCTTATAGACTATTGTTGTTTCCATGCAACGACAATGCTAATCCTTGTTTAGCATAAAAACCAATCAGCGTTGTCTCGACGGTGAGCCAGAGAAGCGATACTAGGGGTTTGTTTGGATCCAATGGGCTAATGCAAAGTGACTAAAACCAGTAACTAAATTTTAGTCATATTCTCTTTGGATCCAGTGGCTAAAGTAGGGGCTAAAGATTTTATTGTCATGCAAAATTACTCAAATGACCTTTATTTATTACTTCTTATTTTTCATACATGTATGTATGGTGAGGATAGAGGTGGGAAAATAAGCATTTTAGCCCTCTTAGCTCCTCCTTGAGGCTAATGAAACTAAAAATTTTTTAGTCTTTTTAGCTCTTTATGTTTGGATCTTTAGCCTCTAAAATAACTAAATTTTAGTCAATTTACTTTTAGTCCATTAGATCCAAACGAACACCGGTTTGCACCAGGAAGTTCATGCGGAGGAACCAGCTGGTTCACGCGCGGCTCCCGAAAAACACTGTGGCGAGGGAAAATGCTATGCACAAGAAACCTGGGCAGGAGGAAGAGCTCTGGCTTCAAGCGCAAGAGTAACAACGCAGGACACGTCTGAGCGCTGAGGTGACTGCCTTGGGCCAAACGCATCGGCTGGCAAAGATGCACAAACTAGGTTGCACAACAATAAAAGAAAAACCGTGAAAAACCGGATCGGTTGAAGAAAACAGCAATAGAAAATTCGTTCATCAAACTGTAGTAGGGGGTCTCTAGGCAGTTTCTGCAGAAATCTCTACTATATAAAAGCGTCGAGTCAATCGTCTCTCCGTAGCGCTCGCACGCAGCACGCCTCTCTCCCCGCGCAGCCCATAAAAAAACAATCAAAATTTGTGCCTCATAAAAACCGTCCAAACCACCGGTTCGCTCACGCATCCGGCGCGCCCGCGCCCTGCGCGCGGACTTTCCGTCCGCAGCCTCCCTTCTCACGCGCGCAGCGCCGCGCGCCGCAACCGCTTCATCCGTCTGCACCGCGTGCATGCAACAACCACCACCACCACACATGCTCAATATCGCAACTGCACGTCCTCACAATGCGGCACCGCTCAACTTACGGCAGAACCCCTACCGTGCACATGGTGTTGCGCCGCCCGAGCCTGGTCCCCGTCTTCTCCTCCGAGCAGTCGCTCCCTGCGTCCACCGACCCCTACCTATCTCCCCGCGTCCGCCGGTCCCAAGGCCCAAGCTCCCCGCGGGTGATGCCCCCACCCAACCCTCCTCGTGTGCAACGCCTCCTTGGTCAGTCGTACCTTGATACTCCCCACATTCGGCAAGGAAAGGAAAGCTGGTGCGGGGGACGATGGCGACAGGAAGGAGAGGTAGACGAGCGTGGGGGACGGCGGCAGCGACGAGGAGAGAAAGGCCACGATTTCTCGGCCGCGACGACAGTTGCTAGGTAGAATCTATAGATTTTTGTTTTGATGTTTGTTTTTTTGTGTGTGTTGCTGCCATCCGTACGAAATGGAGTCGACGACAACGTCGTACATCTCCTACCTTTGCCAAATTGCAGGTGAGGCTCAACCAGAGGGGAATTTTATAATTTGTATTTCAATTTTTTTCTCACTGAACCCATGGTGAAGAGTACACAGATGGGTGGATGAATGGAGAGCGGGAGGAAGATGATGCAGCTGTAGCAGCACATGCCTTCGCAGATCGGCGGAGGGGGTGGCGAGGAGTTCTACCGCAGCCTGCCACAACCACCGATGCGGCAGCTCTCGACGGCGTCCTCCACCAATCTCCCCGCGCGAGTACTCCACGCACCAGGGGATCCCCCGCCACAGCAGAATCAACCACCGTACGATGGTAACAGTGCCACTCATCGGTAGTCGTCCCTGGGTAGGTTTAGGGACACAAAAATTATATTAGCATGCATATCTTACATAATTTAGCTCAATTTAGCTTATGGGGACAATTTTGGTGAAAGGATGCAGAAGCTTGTTCAGCGGCGAGCAGTGGACTACACAAGTGGACAAGCACAATTGTTCGTGCTATGTTTAAGTATAACACAAAAACATCACTCTCAAGAAGTTATAGCTATACATGGTTTTGAACTATTTTGTGGGATGCTAAAAATGATATAGTTCAACTTTGCTTACTACATGATCTCTCTGTCCCTCTCTTTTTGTTTCTTTGGAGAACTTTAGATGATTATGAAATGTTCATAAGCTTTCTTATTGTTGTAGTAAAATATCTTGTACCCTATAATTTTTATTTTGCTACTTGCTGAAACATAATTATGTAAATGGCATGCAGGTTCACATGTGGCAGCAGGATGCTAGGGACAGACACACATCACAGCCAAACCTAGTTGTTGTTCTGGATGTACGCTACCCTTTCTTAGCTTGTAATAAGCACATTAACAGATAGTAGCCATGCCTGCTGAAAATACTGCTTTCTTTTTTATACCTATCAGACACTTATTCTTTTGCTAAAAACATCTCCTTTTTGGAAAAGTAATTATATTGCTATGTTCTTTACATTCATTTATTTTGTCATTCTTGACACATATACCATATTATTCGAAGTATTGGCTGGCTTGATTGAACTATTAGTGCAATAGAAAAGAGGAACATGTGCTCATTATTGTTTCACAGAGATCTCACCATGTAATTCATGTTTCACTTTATGATATCTTCTCTGCACCTGTATATAATATGAATACTAACATATTTATGTCTATAACATACATGGCATTACATGCAACTTCTACAATTATATTTCCATTTTTCATTTAGCATGTTCTTCATAGTATATATTTTTGAAAAATGTTGCTTCTTTGAGATAAATGGTTGGTAGATGTATCGATGTTGTCATATCCTCTCTTATCTAGAGTGGAATATATATTTTTGTTGAAGCTATTGATAGTTGACATGATATGTTGTTGAAATTATTTTTCTGTTATATATACGGAAATTCAAAACCTGATGGTTAGCTCGAGTGGCGCCTGGGTCACGAATGATGAGGTTGGATGGTAGGAAAAATGTGGTTTAGATAGGGTTTTAGAAGCACATGTCAGATTTTGCTTGATTGATTGTGTTGGTTGATGCATACCTTTTCACATAATAGCCATGGCACATTTCTCCTTTTGTTACTTGGTTATGAATGGACTGAAATTTCATTTCATGATTTACTTGGCTGGCTTCTATTTTCAATGATTATGGATCAATTTTATGTTTTTACTAAGCATTGTTTCTTATCATCTCAGCATTACTAAACATGTTTAACTAAATACCATACTTTAAATAGTGTTTACCATCAACAATGAGGTTTCGTTGCGAAGCACGGGCGTCTAACTAGTCAGTAACTAAATAAAGAAAGCGAAATTTGTAAAAATACCATTAAAATTTTCTGTAGTTTGAAAAATGTCACCGTTAGTGATTGTGGTAAGTCCCATCTATCAGTGACACGCCGATGGCATATTTCAAAACCGCGAAAATTGTAATGGTATGGAAAAATTTGGCTCACAAAGAAATCAAGCGATGCAGCAGAAAAAAGCAACAGTGATGCACAAAAATCAAACAACAACTGCAGATTTCATGCACAGATCGATAAAAACACAAGTGCGGCCCGCCGTGTCGCTGGATGAAGAAGAGCGGCGATGTGCTATCCGGAAAAGAGCTAGGCGGCAGCTGGAACTCTCACAAGAAAAATTATTTTAAGGGATGAACAAAAGCCCTAGGATATTAAAGGCATGTTTGGATCCGGCTAATACAAATTGATTAAAATTTAGTCACTTTAGAGTGTAAAGAACCAAACACCAAGAGCTAAAATTGGCTAAATTTTTTTAGCCCCGTTAGGTTATTCACAATGAGAATTTTATGGAAGGTTTCATGGTATTAATTATCATGACACATCATATTTTTTGCTGACATGACATTCAATTAATGAGGGAAGAGGAGGAAATAGTGTCATCACTATGACATGATGCTAACATGTTTCCAAGACGGATGAAATAAAATGAAACACCAACTGTGAGCCAAATCGTTTCACTAGAGAGAGAGTATTTCATGAGAGCTGATTACATTTAATTACACTGGTTAGCCTAGAAAATAGTGAAATAAAACTCTCCACTGATAGGGTGTTTCATTCAGTTGCAAAACTGATGTGGCATTCTAGGAAACAGTGTTATGAAACCCACCACTGTGAATAGCCTTAGCCCCAAAAAGAAGATAAGAGGGGCTAAAATGCCCCCTTTCTCCCTTACCCCCATCATGCATGCATGCATGAAAAAGAAGGAGCAATAAATGAGAGATATTTGAGTCATAATCCACACCAATAAAGTCTTTAGCCCCTACTTTAGTCACTGGATCCAAACAGGAGGTGACTAAAATTTAGTCACTTTGCATTAGCCCCTTAGTTTCAAACAGACCCTAAGACTTTTTACAATCCACTAAAAACGGGAAAAGACTCAAATGTTCAAATGTCCTTAGGGTATTTTTTACAGATTTAAGGCCCGAAGGGTAAGAAGGAAAAATACTATTCCTAGATATTTTTTCTAGTGCTTCGCTTGAATGGATTCCACGATTTCGCATCAAGTACATCGATCTTCACGTTTACGATTGATATGGTTGATGGTTTTACACCGAAATCTCCAAAGCGTTTGCCGTCCTTACACCGTGTACCTAGATTGGACCACCACGACCCCACAGCTCCTTTAGCCTAGCTATCGCTTGTCCGTGTACTTGAGTCACAAGACCAACGCCACGACAACTCACTTGTCGTCATTGCGTCGTATACCCGGATTGTACCACTACAATTCCGCAGCTCCTTTAGCTCGATGATCATCCATCCGTCTATCTGAGTCACACTAGCCAACGCTTCCTTCGAAGTATCTCCCTTTGGAGCGCCCTCTTTGAAGTGCCTCCTCTCAGAAGGCTTTCTTCATCATCTCTTCTCCGTTGACAATCACTCATCATCTCTTCGAGAGTTCTCTACGCACATTACCATTTACAGTGGTGTACGGACATGATCTGCCGATAGTGCCTCCTTACACCAAGGGCATTGCGTAGACTCTAGCAGTCGAACAACAGTTAGAGGCCCGTGATGAGTTCATCATGGAAATTCGGGATCGGCTTGAGCAGGCCTACGATAAGAAGCATCGGTTCCTAGAGTTTGCGGTTGGAGACTGGGTATGGCTACGTCTTCTTCACCGTCGGGTAGCATCCCTCAGCATCCGTGGCTAAAGCAAACTAGGTACGCACTTCTATGGACCATTTAGGGTTATTGAGAGGATTGGTTCGGTGGCTTACAAGCTAGATTTACCTCATAATGCAAGACTCCATAATGTATTCCATGTTGGCCTTCTTAAACCACACTAGAAGAACCTGCGTGCGTTGCACGCCCTATAAATGAGTATATCCAAACATCTCATTAATTTAAATGCATACAGATTATTGACAAATGTAATACAAAAATGGCATTAGTTTGTATGCTGACTAAAAATATGAAACACTGGAAAGTTTTAAAGCAAAGGCAACTAATTTTATCTGCACCTTCTTGATCAACCAGAGCATTAACCGTTTGTTTCCATTTAACTTGAGAGTCCATGATTTAGAGGCTATATAAACAACTTGATATATATAACTCCATTATTTATCAAAATAGCGTTCACAATGACATGACCTAAAAAATCAGAGTCCCAAATCTCATTATACAACAATATGGTAGTTTTGAGACCCTTCTTGAGTTTCATGGCGAGCTGACAGACGTTGATGTTTCGTGATCATTTGCCAATTTGATAGTTATCTATTAGCCTAAACCCTAAGGAGCAAATGAAAATACAACAGTAATTTAATTGTCTATAGTATTTGATGACCATTTTGCCTCATAAGGGTCATTTAGTAAGACATTTCAACATTTCAGTTAAATAAAATTGTACCTGAAAATCATTCATGCGCCCCTTCAATTTCTTTTTGACTGCTATGTAGAAATTAGTAAGAATAGGGAATGCAAAATCGATTCATTGCTTCAAGCATGCTATGGAATTGAAAAATCAAATCAACAATAAATTTACCCCATCGTCTGCTCTCTCGATCTACTGTAGATCCCTTAGACCCTTACCACATTCAGGTTTCTGCCTGTTTAATAAATTATGTTTGACAGGAGTAGCAAAGAGTGAAATATAACTAAATGTTGTTATTAACAAATGGCAGTGTACGTGAGATGGCTTGGTGAAATGTTTAGCAAATCCTACAAATTAGTTTTGGGGCATTACTATGTCATGGCAAACGTTCATATAAATATATAATGCATATACTGAATAAGTACAATCAATCTGTTATTCACTGGATCCATAATTTCATATAACACTGTTGATGATCCATAAATATCGTATATAGAATTATAGATGCCAGAATTAAGATAGTGCCATTAGCTAATGGTGTCAAGTGAGAACACACATCTTTTTCCAATTCATCAACTTTTGCCTTTGCCATGTGAGCAATTTTCCACACTTCATCAATATCTTTCTCCATCTTCTGCTTAATTCATATGAAAAGTGATTTTTTTGCATCAACAATAAGTATAAAGGAATCATCAAATGTAAGCAAGAGTATTCTAGATAAGGTTAAATGGTAAACTAAACAAATACATACCTTTCATAGAACTTACTTTTGTAACTGCTTTGGATTCCTCATTTATGGTCTACAAACAAAAGTAAGGTGTGCTCTATGAAAATGCATGGCTCCAAATAAATTCAACAAAAGACAAGACAACAAATAGAAAGAAATGAATAGGAGTGTGGGATAAATGAACCTGAAGCTTATGCAAGAGATTTGTCAGCTTAGCATGATTGCATCAACCTGATGTGTGAAAACAACATGGCAATAATATAGAGGGAAATAATTGGACATCTAAAATTCCTCAGGAACGTGTTTGTTCTAGTTTGCATAGTCGTATGCGACAATGAGAAAATTTTAAATCTGATTTTAACGCACCTTTTGCAGTCGGAAGCTTATCTTAATGGGCACACCTGACTATATTTCATGGAACGTCAAATCTGTACAAGGCCATGCCTTTGGCATAGCATTGGTTTGAAGCATGCCGATTTGTCTTGAGGTTAGCACTTTGGGCTTCTTTGGAGTTTTTTTTAAAAGCAATTTTAAAGGATTCAGTTATATTCCTGTAAAATTCCCGCGTTCCAAAGGAGCCCTTAGCATGGAGATAGATTTGTCTTGAGGCTCTGCTGACAACTGTACAAAGATGATATAGCATGGGCAGAAGGACTGGACTACACACAAAGATGATGAACCACAGTCAGCATGAGTGCATGACATTGCTCCACCTGAAACTTTTTATCACGCAGTGAAGATATTTGGAGGCAATGCCCTCATCTGAATTTTGTTTAATGATTGCATTTCCGTGTTTTCAGTTGTGCTGCCATGCTGCTATTTTTGGTGTACATACCTCAAACCTTAGAAACTACAGGATCTAATGATGTGCTGGTCTGTTGAATGTTTTTTCATTTCAAATTTTAGTCTTTCTTTTGTTGCACTACAAGATTTAAAAGTGCATGTTTCGTGTGGCTGTAAAATTTTGATGGGAACAGAGAGCGTGTTGTATGTGTTGATACATGCAAGTTTATCATATCATGAATTCTGAATCGTTGCCTATGGATAAGGATTCATAGCTACTGTATTACTTGTAACTTGTAGGCTTGTGGTAACCTAAGAAACTTTGGATCCTAACCACTTTGTTGGTCCAGCCATGGAGTGAGAACCTTCAGCACTTGAACACTCTCCTTTGACTCTATCCATTTCTGATAGGTTTATTGTAAAAACAGTAGAGGTGTTAAAATATTTAATTACCTTATGGCTTATGTCTAACTGATCTACCTTTTTTATATCTAATGTGACATAAACAACTACGACTCCCTCGGTCCATTTGAGCTAAATATAACTTCCATCTTTGCACGTGAGGTTCTTTCAAAATTTGCATGAAACCATCAACAATGCAGTTCACTTGTAGGGGTCCTTAAAGTATATGTACTTGTACTTGCATGCACCTTCAATAAAAAGAAGGGTGTAGAGTTTCCACCCCAACCAGCCAGAATAATGTTTAGCATAGACTCCTAAAACTATATTCTCGAAGATTTATATGGTTTAACAGTAAAGCACGAACTGGAAAAGATTGAATAGTTGTGTCATCGACAATCACGTCAAGTCCCTGGCATCATCAACAAACCAGCACTGTGATACACACATCAATGAATATTTTTTAGACAACGAAACCAACCATGCCTTCACATTTTTCTGTCACCTCTCAGAATTCAGATTCTACCAGCATCTTGTGGGCAAAGAGACACAAAGTTCAGTCACCATGGGCATGGATGGTTACCTGGTGAGGAAGAGGGCATCCTGGTGAAGCGTGCTGACGTTCGGAGGAAGGGTGCTCCGGTTGCGGATGTACTTGAACTTCTTGATGCCAACCTCCTTGCATAGCTCAGCATTTGCTACAATCACCGGTGGCTACCTTCCCATGTGAAATTTGCATGAATGGTACAAACTTCTTCCTCATGAGTAACAAGCACACAATGCCATTGAGACATGAAATTTTGTTCTATTTATTAGCAATTTAGCCTTACCTGAAGATTGGACCATACTCCCTTGCGAATCGCGATGGCACGAGAGACATCCGGTCCGTTCTTGGCAAGAAGATGAAGGTGGCCCATGGGGAACTTGGTGGGAGGCCCTGGAACTGTCCTCAACCTCCAGAAACTGTCGTGGCCGACGAACCAGTCGCCAAAGATGTGGCCGCCGAGGAGAGCCTTGTACTATTCCCCAACCTCTTGAAGGGGCGCTTGGTCGGATTCACACCTCCACCGTCGCTGGCGATAGCTCCGCCTATGGCAGATCCAGCGAAGGCGAGGTGGGAAGAGACCAAGGATATATATGAATGGGAAGTGAAGGGAGAGGATGGCCGAGGTCACCGGCTGGGGATACAGAGGCGAAGCCGCGAAGCGGAGGAGCCTGGCGAGTGCTGCAACCACGTTAGCGACCGGGAGGAGGAGGCAGCGGCGGCGGCGGCGGATGAGAACGCTTGGCGGGGGTGAGGAGCGGTTAGGGTAGGCGTGGGAGAAGGGCATAGCCGAATGGGGGAATGGAGCACCCGGGTGCTGGGCTCCCAGCGGCCTTACACTTTCTCAAAAAAAAAACCCTATGTTTTTCGTTTTTCTGAGTGCGCTCCGAATTTCCGGAAGATAGGACGCATACGAAAAAATCGCAAGACGGCAGGAGTATGGCTCCGGGCCTTCACACAATTAGCTATAAAAGGAGGATCTTTTCGAAACTTAGTTGGTTCCACTCAGGCTGACGTGGCGACTCGCGGAGACGGCCACGCCAAACAAAATGCCATGACCCGGAACAAATTTCCAGAGAACCGGAGGAGTTTTTCGCAAAATGGTGACGTGGAGTAACACGGTGCGAGCAAAAGGGAGCTGCTTTTAAGTATAGTAATAAGGGACCGATTCCACAAGATCCGAGAGTGCTGCCAACAATTCGACATGGTTGTGCCTATCCTCAGCCAACTGAAGTCATCAAGGGACGTCTCACTCAAGGTGCTCAAGAGCTACTCGTCCAATGGGAGGGCCAGAGTGCAGCTGATGCAACTTGGATTAACTTGCAAACATTTCAGAAGGAGTTCCTTTCCTATCAGCTCAAGGACACGCTGATTGTCGAACGGGGGAGAGATGTCAGAACCAGGCTAGTTTACCAATGCCGGACTAAGGGAGGCCCAAGCCCAGGCCCAAGGGTAGGGCGGGATGGAGTCCCAGCCGAGCACATCTTGCGCCAGGAGGAGTCTTGCACCAAGAAGAGTCCTAGCCAGATAGGAATTCCTTTAGCTTAAGTATTGTAACCAAATTAGATAAGCATTAGAGATTGATTTGTTAGTTGTTAGATCCGAAAACTTTATATTATATAAACAGAGTCTAATCAAGGATTTAGATCATCGAGTTAATAGCAGGCTTTGCCTTGTAAACCCTGCCTCGCTGGCACGGCGCCACTACAGCTCCTCCACGCCGATGAGATTCAGACCCTCGATAATCTGTTCCTCGTAAATATATTCTTCATTCCCGAATTATCATCTCCAAGTTCTCCCTTTCCCGTGACATACAGTAGCTAGCTGAGCTTATGGCCTTATGAATATACCGTAAGTATGCAATAGCCATGGACGCAGAGTATCGTCGAGTGACATGCAGTCTTCTGAAGACTTTGCATGTGTTTCTATCGAGGAGGTCCTCCGTGATATGACTCGGCCAGTGGAGAGATGTCAATTAGCAACGATGATCGCGTCAGCTCGACGACGAGAGAGCTTGGTCGTCCTTCATTTGAACCTAGTTAGCGCTCACTGCCACTGGTGTGTGTGTATGTCGGCCAAAAAAAGGTCAAATGAGTATGAGATCTGAGCTCTTGCGATTGATGAATAGCAAACCCTCCATTTTTCTGAAGGTGTGTCACTATGTTGCAGTAAGGAGCGACGGACTAGCATGAGCCTGATCTTTACACACGGGAGAATCTGTACTTCATAAATTTCAGATCTATGGGCAGCACTGTAGCACAACTGACGATGGAATTATGGATCATTTCTAAAATCGCAGCTCTACTTTGAGATATAAGTCTGCTCAAAACACAGGGCAGACGCTATCGGGGCCCAAGTTGACGCCTTTAGCGGTGGGGCATCTGGCCAGAGGGCAGTGCTCTCCGGCCGTGCCCCACCAGTCGATGCTCCGGTTCTCCATGGTCAGCGAGAAGTACAGCAGCACCCCCATGAAAGCCACGCCGGCGTCGAGCGCGGCGGAGAGGATGTAGTTGTACCTCTCCCACCACTTCTTCCGGTACCGGAACACGAAGAAGTTGAAGATGGTTCCGATGAGCAGCCACGAGTTGTAGTTCACGGACGTCGCCGGCGGCATCATGGCCGTTGCGCCGATGAGCACAGGCAGGTTGATCAGCGCTATCCATTTCTGCCTGGGGAACATCTTGTGGAAGACGTACACCACGACGGGTCCTGCCGCTCCGATGAGGAAGAACCAGTTGAGGGCGGCGTAGTTGCCATGTGGACCGAAGATGCGCAACGGCCCGACGAGGCCCCAAATGACCGACGCGTCGAAGAAGACACGGTCGCCGGGGCACGTCCACGGGCTGTCTGGTGGGAGCGAGTCCTGGCAAATGTCCTTGACGGAGCCGAGCAGCCACCATGCCACTCCAAGGTTGACCGTGCCAGCCACAATTGTACCAATAAACTGAGAAAAATCATCAATTCAAGGTTAGTAAATTTTGCCGTCACATATGGTAGTCCTTGATGAGTGGACAGAGAATTTCTTTTTACCTGAACAAGGAACATGGATTTGGGAGGTATCTTCATGTAGTGGCCTAGCTTGAAGTCTGAGAGGAAGGCAACAGCCTGAGACATGCTCATGTAGCCATACACCTTGAAACATACGTTGGCGATCGGATAACCGGGCATTATCAGCCCAATGGCATACTCAGTGATGACATTTAGACCAGGCGTCTGCAGATTAAATTTTAGATGCTTTTGTCATTTTCAGTTGCTTGTTAAAATGCAGTAGAATGCATCAGCAGCTCTGTTGTTCTAATGAAATGCATCAAGCATTGCAATATAGCTTCTTGCCTGGTTGGTTGTTGCAGTGATGATGCTGATGGGAAGGGTGAAGACGAAGGCCATGCCACAGGCGAAGAGGAGACCCCACCATGGAAGCTGGACCTGGTGCTTCAGGACTGTGCAGAGGATGAGGGCTACTGTCAGTGACAACGCCATCAGCGAGTAGAACCACCACCCTGGTATGTCATCGTACTTCTTCATCAGCTTAGTGTGGATATCAGGCTTCTCCTTCTGAGAAGCTCGGAAGCGGTGGTAGATTTCCCTGCACAGTTGTGTGCCCAATTCATCAAATCATGGAAGATGTAGCGTGTAATTGTTTGGATGTGTTCATGTACTGATCTGATCTGAGATGTCTTACTTTCCGTAGAAGAGTCCGACGTGCGTGATGGTGGAGGAAATGGTGGCGAAACTGAGGCCGTAAGCGAGCGCGAAGAATGTGCTGAGGTTGATCCTGCCAAGCTGGTTGTACGCATCCAGGTCAAGCTCGAACTGCTTGTTGACAATGGTCTTGATGTCGTAGGCCGTGCCATTGGACATGAACAGGTGCGAGGAGAAGATGGGGAATGTCCTGGCGTTGTACAGGTCGAACCCCCAGTAGGCTACGGGAATGAGCACGTAGACGAAGAGCACGAAGCCGATGAAGATGTTGACGGTGGCGAAGAATGGCGAGATGAGCGGGCTGAAGAGGAAGGAGGAGACGGCCGTCCAGTCCAGCGTGAAGGCGCCGAGGCCCAGGCCCCTCATGCCGGACCCCAGCTGCTGCGCGGTGACGGACTTGGAGAAGACCCAGCACACCCACGAGATGGACGTCAGCGTCGGGAAGAGGTAGCCCGGCACCACGTACCACGCGAAGCTGCATGTGAGCGCCACCAGGAAGAACTTGGAGCGGGAGATCTGACGTGAGCCGTTGGGGAGCTCTTCCTTCTCGTGCAGAGCCCTGGTGTTGTAACATTCACATTTCAGACGATATCATGAAAATTACTATCTTACCCGACGGATCAAAATTCCACTAATTTAAAGCCAAAAATATGTCGCGAGATGCCTGATAAAACCGCTGCAAAAATTTGAACTGTAATCTTTATGTTGTTTTGTTTGAAAACCTCAAACTATTTAGCTAGTCAAATTAACCTCAGCAACTACCGATTGATTTAGCTATTTGGCTGGTCGTCACTCGTCACAGCTCAGACACTGTTCACTTGTTGTCAGCAGTCAGCGTACGCAGCTGCCTCCTCTCGCCCAGAAGTCCAGAACTCGAGAAGAACTGGATACACATGTAGGTATGGACTATGGTGCATCTCCGACTGCACGGCTGCGGCGCGAGCGCCGAGCAGCATGGCGATGCGCAGAAATCGCGTCTTTTTCCGGGCAACTTGCGTGTGCACAGACAGCCTGGGCCCCGGAAGACCACGACGGCTACCGCGACGCGCCCATCCAGATTCCAGCACCAGTTGTCCCAGTTGCGCTCGCACGCGTGCAGTTTTCCAAAAAAGAAAACTTTCAATCCAAAAACTTTTATATGAAAATATTTAAAATTATTCTATCAACTCATTAGCATTAAATACGTACATTCGAATCGTCACCATATGTGTTTTATATCAAAATGGGTTTATATGTGCCACAACTTGCCGAGACCGTACAGATATACAGCCATCAGAGCGACGTAATGGTAGATGCGGACAAACGTGGCAATGCCCGATTTGTCCTTCCCAAGCTACTTGGCTTCACGAGGAAAGAACTATCGGCCGATTTGACAGGAAAATAATATTGCGAACGAGCCAAACCCAGGGCACTGGGCACGGGACAGGAGGAATTAATATTCAGCATAGTTAAGCCTAATTAAAGGAGCGCTACGTACCACTGCAAAACCAACGACTGGTCAGAAACCGTTTGCTGCAAGATGGTAGCAGAGGTCGTACAAACTGATTAAGGCTTGAAATGTACATAGTGATTATAGCTGACCTTTTATTAACTCTAATCCAGGGAGCATATCCATATCTAACATGTAATACTACCACGTCCTCCTTTTCACTCGTGCGGCCGTGAAAAGATTTGGGAACACTAGGATCTTTCTCTAAACAAACGCACGCACGCACGCACGCATCACCGTCAGCCGGCTAGATAACGCCTAACAAAGTTGATTTGGGTGTCTTCGTTTCGCAGTGCGTACTTTAACCGAAACGTTCCATCGGTGCGTGCAAACACAGTATTCTGAATACTAGCCATCATCAATGCATCCAACTTGTCGTGTTTGATTTGGTATATGAAAAGACTTAGAAGGAAGAGATTTCATTTTGAGAGGATAAGACGTTTGAATTATGAATGAAACAATTCAATCATGTATTTGATTGTCGCCTTCGTCGGCGCCACCGGCAGTCCATCCCATTAAACTCATACAATTTTTTTCTCTAAATCTTTTTATTTTATTTCTATCTATACTAATTGTATAAGTGCTGGTAGAAGAGTAATTCAGACTTTTTTCTTTACATTTTAATAAATGCGGCAAAATCTACAAGAATCAGCTTATCAGTTTTTTTTCTACTAGAAAGATTGTTGTAATGGCGAATTCAAAGAAACAAACGAGCCCTAACACTCTGTTTCTCAATCTAAACATATGGACCAGCTCGTATGTGTAGAGCAAACCATATCGATTAGTCGGATACAGCGAAGCAAACACGCATCGGACGGCGTAATGATTAGGCGATTCCATCGGCTGTCACTCCCACGGTCCCACTGCACTCATCAGTGTAAAAGATAGAGACCAACGAACTGAAATGCCACAACCATCGTTTCTTTAATAATGATACCTCGGTTGATCAGATTCTCAATCCGGTCTGGGCTAAGTTTTTTTTTTACTAACAAACTGAAATGTGTTTGTTTGAAGAACACGCTATGATAAGATAGTTTATATTTTATCCTAGTTTTTACTGATAAAATGACCCGATCATATATTTATAATACCCTAATGTTATAGCGAAATAGGCTTCACAATTTTTTTCATATAGACTCGTTTAATATAAAAAATATTTTCCGGTAAAAAAATACACCTCACTAAAAACCATCTTAAGCCATTCTCTACCCAAACACCCCCTAATTTTTCGGGGGCAAAAAACGCCAAGCGGTGAATGTGAAAGAAGCTTTTGGCTGCATCCAACTTTTTTCTCGTCAGGTCAGCTCATCGTGATGTCCACCAGCTTTATCCATCTAGGGGCAAAAAACATCGCGAAAAGACGAAGCTGTACGTGCCACAGTCTGCAGAGTTACTGCTCGATGTGGTACGAAAAGCTGTAGCGAACACGTTCTCATGCCAGGCAGGCTAGACTTTAGGATAAACCAACCAAAGGCCAAAGCATCGCCCAAAAAAAACGAAACACTTTAAAAAAATTGTTTCGAGAACGCTATGCTATGTTCGCGTTTCGCCGGCCTCCGGAATCCCAACAAAAATCGGAACTGGAGTGAAGTAGGGCGTGGCATAAAGAACGTCGAGTAAAACCTACCAATCTACCACTTCTTTTTTTAGAGAGAGAGAGAGAGATAGAGATAGAGTAACTGACTAGCTGAAGTAGAAGTAGAGTAAAGCGGTCAGTGAAGCGACTCACCGGAAGAGGGAGACTTGGACGAGCGTGCTCGGCCACCACATGTGCGCCGGCTCCACGACGTACTTGCGCATCAGCCCCGCCCACCCGTACCCGAGCACCTAAACCATCGCGTGATTAATCGTAAGAACAGTTGACCTTGCAATCGGAAAACAATTTAAGCTGCGAATGGTTGGCTGATAATGGTCAGGTAGTATACCTGGGTAGTGATGATGAGGAGCCAGGCGGCGATGAAGGAGATGGAGCGGCCGTAGAAGGCGCGGATGATGTCGACGATCATGACGGCGTAGGCGTTGCCGTTGCCGAAGGCGCAGCCGGCGTTGGCGAAGATGGAGATGAGCACGTGCTCCTTCATGTTGAACGGGCCCGGGTTGAGGCTCCACTCGCCGCCGCCGAGCAGCGCGGGCGCCCGGAACGGGCGCCGCGGCAGCGCCCGCGCCATGAAGTGGCCCAGCGGCAGGGACGCCACCTGCACCGTGATCTGCGTCACGATGAGCGGCTCGGTGCGGTAGGAGAAGAACTGGTTGAGGAAGCTCATGAGCGCGCACGACAGCAGCCCGATGCTCCACATCCGGAACGTCCACACCGGCAGCGTCGGGTCGTCGCCGGCCGGCACCGTCAGCCGCACCTCCTCTATCGGCGACGTCTCCTCCTCGTCCTCCACGCCGGCGCCAGCGGCAAGGCCGCGCTCGTCCGCCGCAGCCTCCCCCATTGTGTGCGAGCTTTCTCTGCACAGGAGAGAGCCACCGGAGCAGAGACGGCCCGTGCCCGTGCCCCTGCGCGTGTAATTAATATGGAGTGTTTGACTGTATCTGAGCTGTATATACCGATGAAATGTGAATCGGTGGTGCTACAAACCGGCTCGATCACGTGCTACAGTGCTCGTAACTTCCGAAATAATGCACGTCGCGTTGCTAGTTGGCTGTCATCTGCGACCAATAAAGGTTAGAAAATTTGGATACGCATGGTGGATTTTTTTATTTGTTACCCCATTCGTCCAATAATATAACAAATTAGGGATCAAATTTAATATTTTATTATAGAATGAATCTATATAGTGTCATTATACATATTAGTTGTATTATAAAATATAAAATTCAGATTTAGACTATAATATTATGAAACGAAGAGAGTATAAGATTTCTATGTCAAAATTAATTTTATGTAAAAAGATAATCCTCGATACCATAATATAACAATCTATTATGGGATGAGAGATTTTATAATACGGCGAATTTAGACAATAATACTGTCTAGATTCATTGTATTATGAAATATATAATATGATACGAAATTGCTATATTATGGAACAGAGAAGCACCAGCAAATGCAGCATTAAATTGCACTCTTTATGGCACACATCGTAACTTGCTATTGATTAATCTTTCTTTAAATTAGTAGGAGAAAAATCCGTCAACACAAATCTCTTTCAAAACAAAGCAACTAATTAATAGACATTAAGGCTTGGTTTTTAAAAATATAAAAAGTATTGATGATATTTTACCTTTTGAGGTATTATATTGTCTTTTTTTATTATAACAGTTGGATATTAAAAGACGGACATTCCATACCTATCATAAAAATGCAGCTGCTACCTGACAACTGTCATCGACGAAGATTTCCAAAGGTGGCGCCTAATTTTCGTGTTGATCCGTGTGAATGGTTGAATGCGCGCCTGGATCTCATCAAGAAGAGACACCGCTGCTGCACAGTTGTGGTCTGTACCACCCGTAGATGTCTGCACGCCGAGCGGCTGCCCGGCCTATTCCACGGCATTTGGATTTTTTCCATGAGAAAATTTTGTTTACGCTACTCAAAGTTCAAAGTTCGCTGGTTCTCATGTATGTCATTAAAATTTATTGTTTTTATATATATCACTGTTTTAATTTTACGTGTTCATATGTATCATTGCTGTTAGTTTTGACCGTTAGTTAACGTTAGTTTTTTTAAATACTAAATTTGTTCTTAGCTCACACAAAATCTAACAATGATTTGAGCTTCGTGACAAGCTATTACTTAATCTAGCCGGTAAACGTATATCAATTACTCATTCAATCCAGCGCAATTGAGACCGGTTAGAAGTAAAGCTTGCTATCTAACTTTATAAGTTGAGGGCAATTTGGACATTTTGAAAAAAACTAAACGTTGATTAACGGTCAAAACTAACGATAATTACATATATAAATATAGAAAATTGAAGTCGTATATATGGAAATAGAAAGTTTCCAATAACATATAAAACCATACTCCCTCCGGTATATAAATAATAGTCGTTTTGGTTCTTATTGAGAGTGTACAAATATTAGTCATCCCGTTAATCGAAGCATTGCTGCCAAATGAGATGTGGCCATTGGGAGTTGAACTTGGGTAGCACCACTAAAATCTAGACTCCATAACCAATTGAGACAATCCTTGTAACTTTATTTAATATCACCTTGGTATATGTAATTTTGTCTAAACGACTAATATTTGTACACCGGAGGGAGTAATCTTTAGTGCCATGTACTGTACTCGCGCCCGGATGTGGACGAACGCAAAGGGGCTGTTTATTTTACCTTGGGGCTTGTTTGGGTAGAGGGGGAGTAAAACTCCAGGGAATAATATCCCAAAGGGGATTTTGAGTGACATATTTCTTCCCCTCCAACTCCCTAGGAAAGAATTTCCCTTGGGGAAAATATTCCCAGCCACTATTTGGGAACCGAAGAGGATAAAAATCCTCCTACTCAATAGCAAGTGTAAAAAAGCTCTAATTTTTATGAATTCAATTGCATGTAGAACAAAAGATCACTCACTCTCTCTCAACAAGGGTAAAATACAAAGCTCAATTACATTGCATGTAGAACAAAGCTCACAAATCACTCACTCTCTCTCAACAAGGGTAAAATACAAAGCTCAATTACATTTGCATTGCGATTTGATCTCGCAGTACATTTCCATCATTGCATTGTAGATTGTCATCATTTTGATGGTTGTCATCTCCCTCTGGCAGGTCAATGTAATTAGTTGGTTGGATATAAGTAGGTTGGTGATCCAACCAACTCTCGTCTCCATTTAGGGTTCTAATTATGTTGTGGAATAAGGCTGCTGCTGCTGGAATTTTGATTTGAGATTCTATGGGATGATGTGTGCCTACTTTCAGAATTTGAAACCGTTTCTTCAGAACTCCAATAGCCCTCTCAATATGGTTCCTTAGAATAGCATGGCGATGGTTGAACAACTACTTTCAGAAAATGTTTAGCAAAATCGATTCATCTAATATGTATGGCTCACCTTAAAAAATGGCCAAAAGCGAGAGTCGGATACAATCTTCGGGTGAGTTTGGTTGGAACTAGGCAGCTTCACGAATTTGTGTGTGAGAGTAGGTATAATATCAAAAACAGCCTTTATGTGTCTATGGATTGTTTCACCACTATGCTGAAAAGCTTTTTGCAATCTTCCATTGCTAGCATTATGTGAGATCATAAACAGAAACATTCCCAATTGCTCCTCAATAGTAACCCCGCGTGTGTCACGTAAGAAACCCTCTCGTCTAAGAAAATTTGATATTGTCTTAAATATCTCCGGCTCCATACGAAACTCACTCCTACACCAACTCTCATGCCCCTCAAGAATTTCCTTCATTTTTTTAGCACCAGTATATGCTGAAGTATGGACTAGCCTTTTTTCATCATTAATACATTCAAGTATGCTAGGAATAATTACGAAAAAGAATTCATCATCTTCTTCTTCTTCCATTTGCATGAACTTTTTAATTTTCTCCTTCCTATATTCCATAATGTCATTTCTAGAACCCATCATCTAACATTTACAGAAAGAAAACAATTAATAATGAGCGGTTATTCAAATGAGAATAAAACAACTTGCATTTGTCAACACTGTAGAATATCTGAAATAGGAACAATACACAAGTATTTTGTCACACTTTTTAAATGATATCAAAAAAATAGTAGAAAACAATGAGGTCCTCACAAATCCACACGATGATGCTCCTTCCCCTTACAATATGGTTTTCTCACTGATTTCTATGCTCACACGATGGATATTCATTGCATTATGTTCCATTCCTGTGAGCAGTTGACACTACTGAGAAATGTTACTATGGATGACTGCTTGAGTTGCCAAATGAAAAATCGTTGATGAAGTGCTCATCCTAAGGAGATCCAACCAAGAAACTAAATCTCTACTAGTACCATCGCGCGCTAACTAACCCTAGCCAGACAGATCTGCTCGCTAATTAACCAACAAATCCTTGTGCTGTAGTCGTATGCAACCAACCCAGTAAACAGAGAACTGATCCACAATATACTTCTGGGCAATCTACTCCATATCAAAACGTACCTCCATATTTCAACCTACTAGGTCATTGTAAACCCTGGTCCCCTACATATATAAGGAGAGGTCAGGATGCTTCCAAAGGCAACTCATATCTAAATCTACATCCAATCTCACCTCAAGACATCACGCAATCAACACTTGTAATCTCATATATGCCAGCCAGCTCAAGACATCATCTTGCTCTCGCCGGCTAGGTCAATATAGACACAAAATAGTATATATGAATATATGATATTACTCTCTCTGGAGAGGCCTGAACATGTATAAACTTTGTATACTATCTCGATCAAAGTAGGTAAGCAACCATATTGAGCTAACTGATTTACAGGCTACAGATCTATGTCAAATAACAGTTTGGCTTATCATAAAAGCCATCCTTGCAGCTTGCAGGCTTATGAGCTATAAGTAGATGGATGTTGCCAAAGTGCATTCCTATAGGCTCAGTACTGGAAAAGTTTCTTGGAAGCATGATACCTAACACCTTATTACCCAGGACTCCAGGAGAACTAATTTACACCAGTGTGTTCAGCAAATTGAGCAAAATATGATCTGTTCATATGAAACAATACAAAAGCAATGAAACATATGCAATACCCAAACAGATGGTTAGTGGAAGCAACAAGATATAGTTAACTAGTTGAATGTTAGATAGTCAATAATCAGTACCACTGGTTCAGCAAATTTGGCATCTATAACCATGTCCCCAAAGGTCATAAATGCTACCAATCCAGCACAGAAATGGTGTAAAAACGAGCAATCAAATGGCCTGACTAGAAGCAGAAGAAGCATCACTAACAAATAAATGGTAGATGTGCTCATCAACTCAGATGTTCCCCAGTCCAGTTGTGAACAACACATCCAGGTTTATGCACAAGTACAGCCCTCGAGTCCAACACAGGCACAAGGACAGCAGCAGCCTGTTGTTGCACCTCCTGCACCTCCCCCAACTATGCAGTCGTACGCAACTAACCCAGTAAATCCTACTAGCGATCGACGGTACGGTAGATGGGGCGAGCGAGAAACAGGAACATACCTCCCGGGCTGGCTGTGGCCGGCTGCTCCGACGAACGCCGCCGCCCGTAACCGGATCGCCGATGGAAAAGATTAAAAATGGGCGAGATAGAGACGAAGAAGGGAGAAGGCCATCGATGAAATACCTGGAGCCGGATTTGCCGAGCGGGAGAAGGGAGAATGACCGAGCGGGAGGGACGGCGCATCGCCGATCTGGAGGGCGGCGCCTCGCCGATCTGGAGGGCGGCACCGAGCGGGAGGGGCGGCGCCTCGCCGAGCGGGACGGCGGCGCTGAGCGGGATGGCGGCACCGAGCGGGAGGGGCGGAGCCGAGCGGGCAGGGCGGAGCGCCAGCTCGGGCCCTGGCGGCGCACGGGGAGATTACGCCAGGAGTGGGTAGGAGATTTTTTCTCTCCCCGTGGATAGGCAGGGAAAGGGCCACTGTGGCCCGTGGAAATTTCAGCCCACATGTATCCAAATGGACAGTGAGGCCCAACAGTGTTTAAATTTCCCAAGCTAGAATTTCCACAGGGATTGGGCCGAAATCCCCATGGGGATTGGGCTTCCCAAACAAGCCCTTGACGTACGCGAGCGGCACGCGTCCGCGGACGTGCCAATTTTCTGGCGGCACCACTCTGTCCGGACTCGAAGCGATCAATCCATGTCACCGAGGTCTTCTCTTCTCTCATGTCTCATTCTCTGGCTGGGATTACGCCGTCGTTACAACGTCGGCGGTGTCAGATCCAGAGCGGCGAATTTTAAGCGCTGGCAGTGGCAGTGGCTGGCGTGAGATGTGCGGAAGGGGAACATGTGTTCATGCTTTCAGCATTGACGGATAGAACTCGGAGACTGTGCAGCGACAGTTTCAGAGTCAAAGGTCCGCATATGACGGCGGCGCTGACTAGATAAAGAATGCAAGTGTGCAACTATGCAAGGCACGGTTTGAATGCGATCTGGCTAGCGGAGCTGGAGGGTGAGGCCGGCAATGCAGTAGTCCCGATGGCCGACCATGCAGCCGGAGATTCATACTTCCTCTAGGTATCATAAGTTATAACAGTGCAGTTATTGATTGGTACAAAACATAAATACATGGCTTCGTTTTCTAGTTATAGTACATAATTGTTTTGTTTTTCTGTAAAAACTGGTTAGGAATAATAAAGTATCGAAGAGTCTTGTGGAATCTAAATACTCCATCCGGTGTACAAATAATAGTCGTTTAGACAGAATTACACATACCAAGATATTATTAAATGAAGTCACGGGAGATGTCTCAGCTGGTTAAAGTGTCTTGGCTTCAATGTTGCAACCCGAGTTCAAATCCCGGTGTCCTGTGAATTTTTTTCCCGCAGGATATTTTGCTTAGAACTCTCACTGCCTGCTCCGCTGCCGGGCGAGCCGCCGCCGCCTCCCCTGCTGCGCAAGCTGCCGCCGCACGCGCTGCTCGCCTCGCCGGATCACGCCAGTACCAGCTCGGATCAGATTCAACGCTTGAGGATGGAGACGGGGGAGACCTGTGGTCCATGCGGAAATCTTTCGGCAGTACTTCGGGAGGCGCTTTGGAAAGCTTGGAGTAAGAGTAACAGTTTTGGGAATGAAGGCAGGAGGTCCTTTGGAAAGCTTTTAATGCAGATTTTGGGAGAAGTGGCAATCAAAGGGACAAATGATTCGATTCACGGGATGACTAATATTTGTACACTTTCAATAAAATCCAGAATAACTATTATTTGTACACCGGAGGGAGTAATCATTAATGCATTGATATGTTAATAGAATAATAGATATATCAAAATTGGTTTTTTTCCTTTTTTGTTACACTCGGATTTAAATCAGACGGAGGGAATATTTGGTTTTTTAAAACAATATTTTTGTGAAATTATAAATATGAGATGTTGTGGTCTCGTTAGAATAAACTAGGCAGCGAAACGCCCTTCGGGCGGAGGGCGTGCGCCCCGTCAATTTTGGCGCTGGGTGAATTGTTTAACTAATAATTTTTAAAATTTTTAGATATAGCTATAAAAACTGATAATATATTGTAGGCATGACATAGATGTAAAAAAAAGGAGAGAAAAAAAACACATATTAAGTATATTAGTCAATGCCATCGTACATAGGAAAATTAAAAAGATATAAGTAGGAAAATGTATCCTTTCAATCCAACTGAGTAATTATTTTTGTGAAACAATGCAGAATAAACAATAAAGATTGATATATAAAAAAACCCCAAATATCAATTGAACCAAGCTCCCCTAGAGCAAAATTTACCATATTGTGAACTGGTTGATTAAATTCAAAATTGCATATAGCATCTGCATCTAGAGGAGTGGGGAAAGTGCAGGTTGCTGGTGCGTCGTGCAATGGATGTTTCCTCCTCTCAAACAATTTCCCTCCCCCCTTCAACCATCACCACCTAGAACAAAAGTAGCTAAATAAGATGAACATCTTCATGATACAATATCTTTATCTTTCATCTCGTGCTATTTGCCAACAGTAGAGACAATTATCTTTTTGCAGTATGATCATATCTCCAGCTAATAATTTATTAATTTATTTCCAATGCTATAGCAGTAGGGAATTGAAAATTGACAAACAAATTTAATAGCTCACGTTATTGACAACAACATATCATAGTCTCCAGGCTGTAAATGGAAGATTTTCACTTTTCAGCGTCATGTAATTATGTAAATTTCTAGCTAGTGAGGGATTGGAAGATCACCCGGTGGTTAGGAAATGATTTAATGAGGACTGTACTGGCTTCTTCATCCCACTTACCACCAAATGCTGGTGCTATAGTCCCACCATTGGCGAGGAGAAGTTCACGTATAATCCAGCTTACCTCTCATCAATAGTACTTGAAAGAACATTGAAAGCAGCAATTGAGCATTCATACTGATGATCAAATTCACCATCAATCCATGATAGCAGAACAATACCTGGTCTGACAAAGCAGCATATGTTGTTGATATGGCTGCTAATAGCATCATCGCCTGTAGGACCAGGGAACATCAGCAGATTGAATGAATACCTTATCAACTAACTATGAAAACACTTCAAAGGTATGGTAAGGTACCAACTTACCATGAAGGCCTTTGCCCTTTGGGCAACCAAATGACCTAGATACAGAAAGATGCGTCTTGAGCTGGTTCTGGTTAAGCGGGGATTTCTGTTCCTATGGCACAAACACTGTTCCGTTGTGATATAAGTTCCTACATAAAGCAGAAGAAATGTCTTGACAATTGGCTATGACCTTGATGTTGTGACAAGATTCAGAAAAAGGACATACACAATATAAAAATACAAAAGCATCATGACACTGAAAAATAAAGTCATGTAAAATAAAATAATATCAATGAGCAAAATATAAAAATACAGTGGAGTAGGTGGGTGTCAAATTTACGGCAACCACAACCACTTGGTTCTTTTAAAAGTAGTATAGATGAACTTGAAGAGATTGGCAACCACAACCACTTAGTTCTTTTAAAAGGAGTATAGATGAACTTGAAGAGATTACACGAGTTGATCATTTCCACCATACCAATATACTGGAAATGGGGAAATCCAATATAAGTGATGAAAATTTGTTGACCTTCCTCGCAACAAGGTTATCTTCAATATAATCTTCTTCATATCCTATTGAGAAAAAGAATGGAAATGTTGTCGTATTAAAAAACGCCCAGAACAACAGAGCGAAAAATGCATACAACAACCATAATTATTATTACTAACTTGAACTGAGCAAAGATACCTTATTTGTCCAATTTGTATTAAGTATTTAAGTGCAAGGAAAGATCTAATTTCCTACGCTAGCAAAAGCAAACTATGCAAAAGCAGCACATAAGTTAACCCCAAAGCTAGAAATATTAAGCTTATAAGCCAAGAGGAGACCTCCGCATGTAGCTCGCCTGTAGCCGTTGTCGTCAGAAGGGGACCTTCGCTAATCCCTTTGGCACCGCTTGTGGTGGGACCTCTGATCCTAGTGCGCCTTCAGCGTGGAGGAGGAGGACAAGGGCGCGGCGACCCCCTTGTGGCTAAGGTGGCGGCGGCAGCAGCGGTCTCTCCCCGATGAGGACGACGAGGAGTCGGAGGATCCTACCGTGTCAGTGTAGGACGGCGACGAGGAGACGATGGCTGAAGTCGGCGGCAATGAATCGAAGCGGATTTGTGTCAGTCGGAGAGAACACGGACAACCACGAGTAGCGACGCTGGTGGGAGGCGGTGGCGAACGCCCAGGCGGGAGAAGTGTCTGTGGGCTAGGGCTGTAGGCTAGGTTGGAGGAGATGGATGGGCGAATGTGGATCGGATAGTCGGGACTCCGAACCCCTATAGGCCGGTCGTTTTCTAAATAACCCCTTGTGTTTTTTAATTTCAGAGCGCGCTCTAATTGTACGAATTTCCTCTCCTTCGCGTATAAAATAAAATTAAATGGGGGTGTAGACGAAAAATAGGCAAGAGACCGGGAGTACGACGTTGCCTCTTAACGCAATTAGCCATAAACGTGAGTG
Organism: Zizania palustris; assembly: GCA_019279435.1. Lineage (NCBI taxonomy): Eukaryota > Viridiplantae > Streptophyta > Magnoliopsida > Poales > Poaceae > Zizania > Zizania palustris. Next base: position 41,182,693 of record JAAALK010000287.1, on the reverse strand, counting down.
TGTTTCCGCAAAATTGCCAGTTCCGTCAAGGGCGACGTGGCAGCGTGCTGATACGTCCACGCCAGCCAAAAACCTGGACGATTAGTGAATTACCGAAAAACGAATGGACTTTTTCACAAAAGAGTGACGTGGCCGACTGTGGAAAGAGCAATCTGGAGCTGCTTTTAATAATAGTAACTAGTGCAGGAGGCGCCCTTCGGGTGCCCCATCAATTAGCTGCATTCGGCTATACTAAATGTAAGGAAGATAAAATATTTTTTCATGCCTTTTTTCTGATTGTTGTGATGTATTTTATGCAGAAGAAAGTAAGCTGAAATTGTAAGCAATCAAAAAGCAGGCTATTGTAATTCTTGACTATATTCTGTACGCAAGAATGTCTGTTTGTCCAGCATAATGATAAATGTATAATTCATCTGACAGAAAGCAACCATAAAACATAATAAGAAAGCGTGGTAGCCTACTTGAAACATGTCTATGAATTTTAAACGAGACCTTTTTAAACAAGTATTAGGTTGACTTCTGACACAAAAATATATACTGAATACAATTGCACTTTCCGTCTAGATCTCTTGTCCTCTGAGTGCACTTTGGTTAATTAAGCACTTACTAACCATGTTATATTCCATCTATAACCAGGCATCTGCTTTTGAAGTATTAGCTAATACTTAGGTCACTCAGTTCATCCATGATACCCTCGGTCGCAAAGACATCATCTCAAATAATTTTAAAGACAGAAACATACCATAGCATAATATAGAACAGTGAACAATTTAATACAATGATCGATTTCACGGTCTTGCTTGTCCACACACGCATATATGGTTGCATAGAATAATTACACAAGATTCACATCTAGACTGCGATGTTCATTACATTGGAGCATAAAGACTACCATACTAACATAACATAGAGGACAACAAAATAAGCAGTTCTATTTTTTGACCCAAAAGAGCCCACATTGCATCCCTGCTACTACTACGACTATGGAATGTAAAGTGAGGGCAACCAAACATCACTATCTAGTTCCCATCGTAAGGACCATTTTTTGCAACAAAAGATGCACACCACACACTCTATTCATCCTGAGCCGTACTGCAAGAAACAAAAGTTATTTTAGGGTAAAAAATACCAGCACACTGTTTTAGATGCAAGTTAATTTTTATCACTATATTTACCTCTCATGTGTTTCCTCAGCGTCGCCTTCCTTGAAAAGTTTTTTAGAAGCAGCACTAACTCTTGGGGTCTGAACCCTGTTAAGCGTGGATGGTTACTACATTGAATGCATAATAATAAACACGAACTATACTTAGTTGTAATAAAAGCAAGCAACATGCAATAGAATTTAGCAGTATGTTACTTAACCTTTTCTTGGTGCTACCGCTAGGTCCAATAGACAGAGGTTGTGACTGCTTCACAATTTCTTTGATTTCAGCCACCTGTACAGAGTCAGAGATGAGACCATTTTTTTCTAAGGTCCATGATCCATGATTTGTTCTAGACGAAATGAACAAAAATTGATTTGTGCTATGTGTAAAATAGATTTACTGCTATGCTGATTTATGATATAGAAACTACACAGGGCAATGTTGTGAAGCTGCACTGAAATGGTGCCTTCAAATACTATAGCTGTGTTTAAATAGACCGATTCCATGGTCAAAGAATCTAGTTCAAGCCGCTTCGGTATGAAAAAAATCACACTTCAGTTTATTCAGATCTAAGTCTATCGATGCTGCTTTAGAGTTCAGCACGCGTTATTATATCTGATAATAGGAGGTTCTAGTCACATGGTACAAAGAAATACTGAAATACTGTTGGACCGGAAACGGCGACCAGAGGGGGGGTGAATGGGAGCTTTTAAAATTTCTGGCTAAAAACTTAGCCTTCGGGTCTGTTCTGTCTTCTGCGGAACAGGCTTCGAACACAACCTTCGAAGGTCTGGTTCGGAGGTACTTTGACAGCTCCGAACACAGGCTTCGCAGGAGCAAAAGTTCGAAGCCAAGAAGACTTCGCTCCACTAACAACCCTCAAAAATCTACTCTGCAAAGTCAGTGCAGGCTCCGCACACGAGGTGCATTGAGCAGGCTTCGCACTTCACCCTTCGCACGAGTCGACACTCCTCTGAGGACTTCGACTAAGTACTTAGCGACAGCAACTGGTGCTGGGCTTCGTACGCGAAGGTCTACACGCACACAAAACGGACTATGCTAAAGACTTCGACACAAGAAGCAAAACGGGCCTCGGTCAGGGCTACGCTAGTAAGCAGCGAGGTTACACCTCCTGTTACACAGAGCGAATGCACACTAACAAAGCACACCTCGCAGGAAAAACTACCTTCGCCTCAACAGGCTTCGGTGCACTAAACTAGCGAAGTATGCAATACGAGCTCAAGCAAAAGCACACAGAAGCAGGGCTTCGCCGCTTGAACAAGGAACACAAAATGTATTGAACTCAGAATGAATACAGCGAGGTCTGTCTACAGGAGCTCAACAGTAAATGCTCAAAGTGTTAAATGTTACCTACCGAGCCCCCATATTTATAGCCCACGGCTTCATCCTAAGGAAATGACTACTTTACCCCTAGGGTTTACATCCATTTTGTCTCTACAGAACTAAGGGGTACAAAAGGTAGTCCACCTTTATTTTGGAGGCTTCTCTGTCAGCTGCAGAGGGGACAGTGTCAGCCTTTTTCAGAACAGACAGTGTCAGCCTTTACAGTGTTGACTTCTGGAACCTCCCTTCGCACGCGAGGGGTGCGGAAGCTTCGGCGAGAAGCCTGCAGCCTGTTGGCCTTCGCTCCGCCGAAGAAGTCCTTCGATACAGTGACGGTTTTGAGCCGAAGCCGTCAAAGCCCCTTGGGCCTTCGCACCACCACCTCCGGAGTGGATCACCACGGCTTCGCAGCTACTCCGAGCTCGAACACCGTCCGTCCGTGTACCGAAGCCATGCATGGCCGAAGCACCACAAGTCATCCTCACTCCGAAGCCCCACCTTCGGAGTACCACCCTTCGAAGTCCCTCCTTCGTCCAAGGCCTCCGCATGAAGCATTCCATGAGCACTTCGTCGCAGTGTCTCACTCCGAGCACACTCCACGACGAGCCTCACCCAGACCATGCCTTTGATGCGCCTCGACTTCTGAGACCTTCGTCGGGCCACCTTCGAGTGTCTCCCTCCGGAGCACACTTCGAACACCTTGCCTCCGCAGAGGACTTGGTCCACCAACTCCGAAGTCACTCCATTCGGAGTACCTTCGAAGTGCCTCACCTCCGAGGACTTTGTCTCGGAGTACCTTCAGCCGGAGCTATACTCCGCACTCTCTGCCATCACCTGGCACGCCTCGACCCGAGGACCGACCCGGACCACCTTCGCAGCCACCGTGACGGAGCTCCCCGCTCCCCTGGCATCAAGCCACCCGCTTGACCCAGGTTCACCCGGCTCGAACCCTGTCCGTCGCCTCCGAAGTCCCTACGCACCACCGACAAGCAAACAAGTGTATCCAGTACTCCGGAGACCTCTCCGGGTTAGCAACCTCCGGTACACACTCCGGTGTACCGCCCAAAATACCGAAGCCATCGGTACGAACCCTGTCATCGTGTACTGTCGGACCCCTCCGACGAGCACACTCCGCTGCACAGCCGCAGCAAGCAAACACCGAACACACTCCGGTGACACACCTCCGAACACCCTTCGGAGGTACCACCTCTGAAGCCCCTTCGGAGGTACCCTTCGAACAGAGGGTAAAATCCAGTCAATCACTCATCACAAACACCGAAACCACCCTTGGTTTCTCAATCTCCCCCTTGATGAGTGCATTGACAACCAAATCCAAGTTCAAGAAAATTTAAACATTTCAGCACACAAGTGACCATAAAAACTCAGAAAAGAGCCAAATCATGTCACTTGATAAAAGAATTTTTCTCCCCCTTTGAGAAAGGGTAAAAGCCCCTTCGGCAAATATCCCCTTGAATAAAAACTCCCCCTGAGTTAAGCAAATTTTTCTCCCCCTTTATGTCAAAAACTCTCCCCCCTTTTAAAAAATGCCTTGCAGAGAACATAGCAAACCTCTCCGGAATTTCTCCCCCTTTGGCAATGCAAGCATCAAGGAGCATGTAAAAGATGATGAATAGAATTGCAAGGACATATAGTGCAAAAATATGCCAACATTAAAACTAATGATCATGTGCTCAGCTCAATTTAACAATCTGTGAAACAAGATGATGGCATGTGATTTTGTCATTTTGAAGGAAAAGCATCACCACTTAATCACTGCAGCTAGCCAAGAGAAGGCAAGGACTGCGCAAAGCTAACAAATTCTACCCTAGACAGACAAGTCTTGTTCAAAAGGAGCTGTGAAAGCAAACTTGATGATCAATTAATTTTGCTGTTCTTTTTCTTAATGCCAGGGGTTATTTGTTTGTCCACCTTATACTTTCCAATCAAGCCAAGCCTAGGCATGAAAGCCATCTGAAGCTTAAGGCGGTGATTTTGGCATACACTACACTATCCCAGTCAGACCAAAGTGCAATGGTAAGCAGTCTAGAATAGAGTAGTGCGACAAACAAACCCTCCTGGATCTTTTCATTTAAACCAGGCAAATCATGGATTTTTGATTTTGAACAGATGAATGAAACATTTTGATGAATATCCATGAATAAAGAACACATTTTTCAAGTTGCAAATTTTAGCATCCAAAGAACAGTGTCTTGCTGTCAAGTAGATAAAAGATAGCTAAAAGCAGTCCAGCCTAAACAAGCTAGATACAAGATTATGCGGTGAGCAATTTTTGATTTTTAGAAAATAAAACATCATGCACAATCAATGTTCCAGACATATTTCATAGAGCTGAGCTGTCATGAGTTCTTTGAATTAAAAGCAGGCATATAATAGCAAAAGATGTAAGTGCAATTCCACACATAAAGAGCATATGCAAGACAATTAAAATCAGCTCCCCCTCACAAAATGCCGTAAGGGTGACAAATGCCAAGTTCCCCACGCAAGTAAGCAAATCGAGAAGCATCGAGGGGTTTTGTAAAAATGTCGGCAAGCTGGTGTTGGGTATCAACATATTGAAGTTCAATATCACCCTTCTCATTGTGATCTCTGAGAAAATGATACCGTACATCAATGTGTTTGGTTCTGGAGTGCTGAACCGGGTTGTTTGCAATGCAAATAGCACTCGTGTTATCACAAAAAAGTGGAACACTCTTATAATCTAACCCGAAATCCCGCAAAGTGGAAACCATCCACAAAATCTGAGAGCAACAGCTAGCTGCAGCAACATATTCGGCCTCAGCCGTCGATTGTGCAACACTAGACTGTTTGCGGGAAGACCAGCAAACCAGAGACGTACCCAGAAAATGACAAGTACCAGAGGTACTCTTCCTATCAATTCTACACCCAGCAAAATCCGCATCTGAATAACCTCTAAGACATAAAGATGAAGACGATGAATACCATATGCCAAATTCAAGGGTGTGTTTGAGATACCTGAGTATGCGCTTAACCGCTTGGCGGTGCGAAGCTCGTGGTGAAGCCTGAAAACGAGCGCACAGACATACTGCGAAGTGTATGTCCGGCCTCGTGGCAGTTAAGTAGAGGAGGGAGCCGATCATGCTTCGGAACTCCTTCTGATCTACGGCTTCTCCATCTTCGTCAGGGTCCAATGCTACAGATGTAGCCATTGGAGTGGCGAGGGGCTTCGCATCGGACATGTCAAACTTCTTGAGCAGGTCCTTGGTGTACTTTGTTTGATGGACAAAAGTACCTTGTTTGCTTTGCTTGATTTGCAAACCAAGGAAAAAGGTGAGTTCGCCCATCATCGACATTTCAAACTCCCTGCTCATGGTATCTGCAAACTCGGCAACCAAAGCATGAGAAGAGCCACCAAAGATGATATCATCCACATAAATCTGAACTAGGAGGAAATCTTTGCCATGCTTGAGAGTAAACAAAGTTTTATCAACAGAGCCCATCAAATACCCTCGCTCAAGCAGAAAAGACTTAAGTCTATCATACCAAGCCCGAGAGGCCTGCTTGAGTCCATAAAGAGCCTTATGAAGTTTAAGGACTTTATGTGGGTACTTGGGGTTTTCAAAACCAGGGGGTTGTTTTACATAAACATCTTCACCTATGAAGCCATTAAGAAAAGCACTTTTGACATCCATTTGATAGAGTTTGAATCCCCGGGATGTCGCAAAGGCAAGCAAAATCCTAATGGCCTCAAGGCGAGCAACAGGTGCAAAAGTTTCAGTAAAATCAATCCCTTCTAGTTGAGAAAATCCCTGAGCTACAAGTCTAGCCTTATTTCTAACAATTGTTCCATCCTCCCCTTGTTTATTTTTAAAAATCCATTTTGTTCCAATGAAATGAACATTTGGTGGAGGATCAACTAAAGTCCAGACTTGATTTCTTTCAAAATTCTCAAGCTCTTCATGCATGGCATTGATCCAACTAGAATCAGAAAGTGCATGACTAACATCTAAGGGCTCGAAAGAAGCAACAAAAGCAGCATTAGTGAAATGGGCATGAGAACGTGTTACCCTTTGATCAAGCTCACCAATGATCTGCTCGGGAGGGTGCATCCTTTGGACATGATGTGGAGCCTCGCGGCGGGATGCAGTCTCCCCCTCAACTTGTGCGTTGGAGTGGTCCAAGATGACCGACGTTGAGGTAGTCGCTTCGGGACCTCGTGCCGAAGTAGTAGAAGCGGGGTCAGCTTCGGGGGTTGATGTCGAGGGTAGTAGGGGATCATCCTCGAATTCTCCGGGATCTTCGTCTTCGAATAAAGTCTGTTCCATGTCGTGTTCATTTGCCTGTTCAAAAGCAGAACTAACAGAGGGGGTTGATTCATCAAAAGTCACATCACATGACTCGATGACAGTGTTAGTTTCCAAATTATAAACACGATAAGAATGACCATGTGTAGTATAGCCCAAAAAGATCCCGTCAGAAGATCGCGACTCAAATTTATCCAAATTTCCACGTTTTAGGATGAAACACCGACAGCCAAAAACTCGAAGATGAGTAACCTTGGGCTGTCTCCCAAAACGCAGCTCATAAGATGTCAAGTTTAAAATTGAGCGCAAGAAAATTCGGTTTGAGATGTAACAAGCAGTGTTCATGGCCTCAGCCCAGAATTTTCTAGGAGTCCTATGCTCATCAAGCATCGTCCTAGCCATCTCAACCAAAGTGCGGTTTTTCCTCTCAACAACACCGTTCTGTTGAGGAACCCGCGGAGCAGAGAATTGATGTTCTATGCCATGCTCCATGCAAAAATCAACAAAGAGACTATTTTTGAACTCGGTGCCATTATCGCTTCGAATGAATTTTAATGCACCTGGGAGTTCCGTGAAAAGTCTCAAAGCCAAGCTCCGAAAGTGTGAAAACACTTCATCCTTGCTGGCAAGAAAGAAGACCCAAGAGTAGCGAGAGAAATCGTCGACAATAACAAGTACATACCACTTGCCGCCTAAAGAACTAACCCGAGAAGGACCTACAGTGTCCATATGGAGAAGTTCTCCGGGCTGTTCAGTCATCACAGTGGTGACTGGCGAATGCGAAGCGGCAATCATTTTTCCATGTCGACAAGGAGCGCAAACTAAATTCTTCTCAAACTTGAGCTTGGGCAATCCTCGGATCAAACCTAGGGCGCTCAGTCGAGCGAGCAACTCAAAGCTCATATGCCCTAGTCTCCTATGCCACTTCCAAAGCTCAGACGTCGAATGTGCAACAAGGCAATGAGAAGAACCAGGTGACTCTGAAAAATCAGCTCCAAAAACTCTCCCAACCCTAAAGATCTTACACACCACAACGCCATCAGAATTGAGCACTTGCGAAGTATCGCGATGAAATCGCACTTCGAAGCCCTCATCAAGCAACTGAGATACAGACAACAAATTGTATCCCAGGTTCTCAACCAAAGCAACATCTTTGAGAGTGAATTTCGCGTTAATTCTTACCACACCTTTACCTTTCACTCTACTCCTTCGATTGTTTCCGAAGGTGATATGTTCCCTTTGCTTGGTTGTTGTGAGGCTGGAGAACCAAGCTGCATCTCCGGTCATGTGGCGCGAACAACCGGAGTCCATGATCCACGTGCCCTCCAAGCCTCGACATGTCGCCTACACATGATAAGAACGCCTCGATCGCTCAGTGCTGGGGTGAGTAAAATAATGACGAGGCATCCAACACTGAGTGACACGAGTAGTAGGCACAGTAAAAGTAGACGGTCTACGCACATAAAAATCAGAATGATGCAAAGTGCGAGGTCTACCTACATGCAAAGAACGCAAAGCATGTCGAGGTCTCCTACTCTGACGAGGTACAAAGCTACTCGCCCGAGGTCTACCACCATATGGAACATGGTGAACACCTCGAGGAGCAAAACCTCTCCGAGAAGCACGAGGAGCCTCGAAAACAGGACGAGAGTAATACTCAGACTCATGCATACCTAAAGATGGGTAACGCATGTCCTGATAGCTCATCGCCTGTGCACGTCGCTCATCCTTGATGCGACAGAAACAGAAACCAATCAAATGACCCGCCCGCTGACAATAAGAACAGTGAAACACTCTCCTGGGGGCACTCTCATGGGTCATAGGAGCAATTCTCACAGGCTCCTTGGGTTTCTTCTGAGTGGCTTTCTTGGGAGGATTTTTCTTGGGAGGAGTGGTTTTCTTTGGTGGATGGGTAGGCTTTTTGGCTGATGGGGCGTCCAACAGAGCTCTCTCTTTTTCTAGGGTGGTGGGAGAGGTGAAAACAGTTTTGGTTTTACTGTCTGAAGCTATCCTCTCAAAACCCAAACCTAGAGCTACCCCGGCTCTGTCAGCACACAACTTGGTCTTGGCCAAGAGCAAATCCATCCTACCCTTCCCTTCAGTGCATTTGTTCACCACAGAAAGAAGGTATTCATTTTCGGACATGAGGTTTTCAGCTCGCTCTCTGACAGTGCCTAGCTGGTCCTTAAGGGTGATGCAAGTGTCACAAACAGGTTGCACATCCTTAGAACTACCGGCCCTCTCCAATCTAGCCTCTAAATCATGAACATGCTTATCACGTAAGTTAATGCTATCGCGCAATAAAGAGCAGTTCATGCAATCAATAACATCATGAGGTCTAGAATCCACCTCCAAAAGCTGCTTCTGTGCAGTCTCAAGCTCAGAGAGAGTTTGAGCATGTACAGAACGCAACTGAGCAAGCTCACCCATGACAACAGAACAAGACTCACATTCAGCATCATCAAACTTAGACTTAAGCATGGCATATTCAGTAGAAACATTTTCTAGCCTAAGTCTAAGGTCTTTTCTTTCTCTAGCGGCTTGAACAAGCAATCTATCCTGACCTAGCACTACTTCATTCAGCTCATCTAATTTAATTAGAAGCTGGTCAGATGATAGGTTTACCTCAGATGAGTCAAGCTCATCGCCACTGTGATCGCTGTCGGCCATGAAGCAAAGGCCGGTGAAGTCACGTCCCTTCTTGTCCTTCTTGTCCTCCTTCCTTGGGGACTCCTCCTCCTCAGAGCTCGACTCCTCAGTTGAGGAAGTGTCGATGTCGCTGAGAGCAGCAACAAAGGCTCTGGAAGCGGCCTTGGCTACTTTCTTAGCCATCTTGCCGCGCTTGCCCTTCACAAAGGGCTTCCTCTCCTTTTTCTGGAATTTGGGGCGCTCACTCTCATCTCTCTTTTTGACCTTGGGGCAATTGGCCTTAATGTGAGAGGTGTCGCCACATTCATAGCAGCCACTAAAACCACTTCTCCTCTGATCCCGTCTCTCATGATGAAAGCGGGTGAACCTCCGGGCAATGAGAGCAAGCTCATCATCAGCTAGAGTATCCACCTGCTCCTTTGTGACGGAGACCAGGGAGGACAAAGCAAAACCATCTGCAAGAACACAAGTGCCTGATGTGCTTGGTTCTGCAGTGGTGCCACGGCTAGTGCTAGAAACCAATGCCAATGGTTGTGGCAAAGAGCTTCTGTGCACTGCAAGAGATGCCTTGGCAATCTCTGTGGACTTCAGCTTGCTAAAGAGTTCATCACAGGTTAGAGTGTCATAGCCTGTGGACTCCTCAATGCTGGATATCTTCACCTCCCATATGCTACGGTCAAGAGCATAGAGAAGCTTGATAGCCCTATCGTGATCACTGTAAGCAAGCGCCCCGTTGGATCGCAAGTTACTCACTATCGCGTCAAAGCGAGAAAACATGGCATCTACAGATTCACCAGGTGCCTGCACAAACAGCTGATACTGTTGATTGTAGGTGCTTTGGCGCCTGGCCTTAATCTGAGCAGAGCCCTCGTGAAAGACAGTGAGTGTTGTCCAAATCTCCCTAGCAGTCCTAAGGTGCTGCACCCTATCAAACTCACTCCGACTCAAACCAATGAACAGTATGTTCCTTGCCTTCGAGTTGGCAATATACTGATCTTTTTCAGTTTGAGTGGTCCGGGTATCAGGGATGGAGTATTGTGAGTCCACAATCTCCCAAATTGCATTTCCTTGGCTTAACAAGTAAGCCTCCATGCGCACCTTCCAGTATGCAAAATCTGTCCCATCGAACAGAGGAATTTTACTGCCTCTATCCATGTCGCCAACAGATCACAAAACCGGTTAAGGTCAACTGGTGATCTTAACCTGCTCTGATACCAATTGTTGGACCGGAAACGGCGACCAGAGGGGGGGTGAATGGGAGCTTTTAAAATTTCTGGCTAAAAACTTAGCCTTCGGGTCTGTTCTGTCTTCTGCGGAACAGGCTTCGAACACAACCTTCGAAGGTCTGGTTCGGAGGTACTTTGACAGCTCCGAACACAGGCTTCGCAGGAGCAAAAGTTCGAAGCCAAGAAGACTTCGCTCCACTAACAACCCTCAAAAATCTACTCTGCAAAGTCAGTGCAGGCTCCGCACACGAGGTGCATTGAGCAGGCTTCGCACTTCACCCTTCGCACGAGTCGACACTCCTCTGAGGACTTCGACCAAGTACTTAGCGACAGCAACTGGTGCTGGGCTTCGTACGCGAAGGTCTACACGCACACAAAACAGACTATGCTAAAGGCTTCGACATAAGAAGCAAAACGGGCCTCGGTCAGGGCTACGCTAGTAAGCAGCGAGGTTACACCTCCTGTTACACAGAGCGAATGCACACTAACAAAGCACACCTCGCAGGAAAAACTACCTTCGCCTCAACAGGCTTCGGTGCACTAAACTAGCGAAGTATGCAATACGAGCTCAAGCAAAAGCACACAGAAGCAGGGCTTCGCCGCTTGAACAAGGAACACAAAATGTATTGAACTCAGAATGAATACAGCGAGGTCTGTCTACAGGAGCTCAACAGTAAATGCTCAAAGTGTTAAATGTTACCTACCGAGCCCCCATATTTATAGCCCACGGCTTCATCCTAAGGAAATGACTACTTTACCCCTAGGGTTTACATCCATTTTGTCTCTACAGAACTAAGGGGTACAAAAGGTAGTCCACCTTTATTTTGGAGGCTTCTCTGTCAGCTGCAGAGGGGACAGTGTCAGCCTTTTTCAGAACAGACAGTGTCAGCCTTTACAGTGTTGACTTCTGGAACCTCCCTTCGCACGCGAGGGGTGCGGAAGCTTCGGCGAGAAGCCTGCAGCCTGTTGGCCTTCGCTCCGCCGAAGAAGTCCTTCGATACAGTGACGGTTTTGAGCCGAAGCCGTCAAAGCCCCTTGGGCCTTCGCACCACCACCTCCGGAGTGGATCACCACGGCTTCGCAGCTACTCCGAGCTCGAACACCGTCCGTCCGTGTACCGAAGCCATGCATGGCCGAAGCACCACAAGTCATCCTCACTCCGAAGCCCCACCTTCGGAGTACCACCCTTCGAAGTCCCTCCTTCGTCCAAGGCCTCCGCATGAAGCATTCCATGAGCACTCCGTCGCAGTGTCTCACTCCGAGCACACTCCACGACGAGCCTCACCCAGACCATGCCTTCGATGCGCCTCGACTTCTGAGACCTTCGTCGGGCCACCTTCGAGTGTCTCCCTCCGGAGCACACTTCGAACACCTTGCCTCCGCAGAGGACTTGGTCCACCAACTCCGAAGTCACTCCATTCGGAGTACCTTCGAAGTGCCTCACCTCCGAGGACTTTGTCTCGGAGTACCTTCAGCCGGAGCTATACTCCGCACTCTCTGCCATCACCTGGCACGCCTCGACCCGAGGACCGACCCGGACCACCTTCGCAGCCACCGTGACGGAGCTCCCCGCTCCCCTGGCATCAAGCCACCCGCTTGACCCAGGTTCACCCGGCTCGAACCCTGTCCGTCGCCTCCGAAGTCCCTGCGCACCACCGACAAGCAAACAAGTGTATCCAGTACTCCGGAGACCTCTCCGGGTTAGCAACCTCCGGTACACACTCCGGTGTACCGCCCAAAATACCGAAGCCATCGGTACGAACCCTGTCATCGTGTACTGTCGGACCCCTCCGACGAGCACACTCCGCTGCACAGCCGCAGCAAGCAAACACCGAACACACTCCGGTGACACACCTCCGAACACCCTTCGGAGGTACCACCTCTGAAGCCCCTTCGGAGGTACCCTTCGAACAGAGGGTAAAATCCAGTCAATCACTCATCACAAACACCGAAACCACCCTTGGTTTCTCAAATACCTTATCAAGGGATTGCGTAGCAGCGTCACTTGTTATATCTTTGTCACGAACAATTGTTGTGATATCGCCCGAAAGCAATGGAGACACCAAACGATCGAGAAGAACAACCTTTGCCTAATAAACAATTGAGTCTATTATGCTGTCACAAATGGTAGAATAGGAAATTCTATAGACAACACATACCTTTCCTTTGTCACTTGTAATTGCTGAACCATGATGCGCTCCGTGCGACGGAACATATCTACTGGTTGGTGTCGAAAGACCTGGTTGTGCAGATTCATTCTCGCTGATAACATGAGTGACATTAGCGTTTTTAGTCATTTCAATGTACGTAACTGACGGAGGTGATCCAAACGGAGTGATCGATCCAGTGGAAATCGTCGTACAAGGAGTTTGAGGTGTTGTAGATATGAGAGGAAGATCTTCCTTTTCATTGCAAGGCACTACACTATTGACTTGTAGCGAAAGCATGTCACTGTTGACCGTGTTCTCCGTGTGGCTAACATTCCAGACAAATTTCTTTTCAAGCAAGCCGGTGATTTCGTCTGGTGTCATATTACTCTCTGGTGGGTTCTGGTCGATCAAGACCTCTACTGGTTTTTTTGTAAGGTGCTGAGAAATTTTTCCAAACATGATAAAGCTAGCAGTAGCAGTGCCATCTGATGCTAGGAGCATAATTTTGTACCTATAATATATAATGTCTGGTCATATACTATCACGACAAACTTACCACATTATATCTTGACAGGAAATGAAACCTAGTTTGATAGATGTACCTTGGCACCGACATCGCCACGTTGTAACAGCTGGTGCACCTATATGTGTATCCGTAAGGCTTGGATGTTTTATAGCAAATGGCACATGAGTTATACCACCAAGAGCCACTATTACTGATTTTATCAATAGTGGCTGTCACAATAAACTTCACTCCCTACAGAGACAAAACACAAGATAGTCTGAACCTGCTGCATTTTAAATAGGAGGATGTGATTTGTGGCTAGCACGAACCTTTGACTTATGAGGGTTGATATCTTGAATTTCTTGAAGTGTCTTTTCTTAAGCATCATTTTTCTCAGCTGTAGAGGAAGGGACGTCCACACATTTTGCCACTTCGTAGTTTGTCCCAATACTGTGGAATACATGTAAGTCCAATAATATGGAACTATAACCTAAACTGAAAGGTAGTACATTCTATGCTTTAATGAACAAGTTCAATTGTGCACAAACCTTTGTTTCAAAGCAACGACCTCAGGTATATCAAGATTTACGTACCATTTACATGCTGACCCGCCAGATAATGAAATTCCTGCAATTCTATAGATAAGCTACGACATGTGGTAAATGGATCTGAAAATTTAGTTGGTGATGCGCTGATATACCTATGTTTGGGTAGTTCTTTGCAAGCGTGCCAACAAAAATAACCACCTGTGGGCCAGAAGCTTTTTGTATAGCGTCAGCATCAAACACAGTCGCTCATTCTCCCCAAAGCGAAACACTTAATGTTGAACTGCTAGCAGCACATATTTCAAAAAAAGAGGTATGACAGTCAGCAATGTAGATACACATGCTATTGGTGGATGCTCAATAAGGTTAGAGCTAACAAACCTGCCATTAGATATTCGGACATTTCACTTTAAGCTATTAGATTGCCTTGACTTTGAATGCAGTGTGACAGGCATTGACATCTCCACGATAACTCCAATGACATCTCCATCATAAATACAAATTGAATGGATGTTAGGATGCAGCTATCAAGACATCAAACATAAAAAGAAATATAGATGGTGAGACATACCTATAAAATATTCATTCTTCTCTACAAGCCCCTGAACATCTTTAAATGGTGTGAGAGAAAAAACAACAGATGGAAATTGTGCAGGGACTTCAATTCGCTCATTAAGTGTGATCCATCTAGTAAATGTTAACATCAACTGATTGCGCACCGGCTTATACATCCTATTAGCATTTTTGACACGGAATGAGTCTACATAGTAGACATTCCCTTCGACTAACATGGGCTTGAATTTGTCAATGTGGGGTGAATAGATCTGAGCATGGATACTATTCCCCTAAAAAATAAAGTATCATGTAATTATAAAAAGAACTACATCATGCAGATATTCTTTTTCTTAACAGAATTATGTTTAGCTGTTTATGTACCTTTTCATCAACCAACAACAGATCAATGTGAAGTATTTTGGTGTCATCCTTGATATCAGTATAATCCCATAACCGAGATACTCTTGCAAGTATCAGTCTATTGTCAACCCCACAGTAAAGTTGGGAAATAAGAACATGTGCCATAATAACCTATGTAAGGTATTGTTAGACAGTGAAAAAGGTGCAAACAATTAGAAATACACAACTACAAACAGTCTAATTACCATGTAATGTAGGACACCATACGTGCTACTGTAACATACTAAACAATGTAAAACAAAGTGCATATAACCAATAAAATTGACCCAAAAGCGCCCGTAAGATATAGGTCCAATGGTGACGAACATAAAGTCATTATAGTAAAGGCTATAAAATAAAAGGTTGCGGATATCATCAGCATACTTGTTAGCACCAAGTTGTGGCTACAATTAATAGACCTATGAAAAAGATGTTACCGTTGCAAGCGTCGCAGCTAAAATTTCTCGATAGACAACATTTCTTGTCTCTGTCCCACATGAACCATCATCATTTTCGATTAGTATTTTAAGGCCGGATCGACATGTTGCTCTCGACACAGCAACATACAATTGCCCATGAGTAAACACAGGTCTCTTAAGATATACACCAACTCTGTCTAATGTCTGTCCTTGGCTTTTATTGATAGTCATGGAGTAGCAAAGACGCACCGGCAGTTGTGTCCTTTGCAGTGTAAATGGTCATTTTATGTTAGACGTATTAAGCGTAATTCTTGGAATATATACAGTTTCTCCAATGTTTGAGCCAGTTAATATAACACAGCGTAGAAGCCACTCTCCTAATCGGACAACTAACAATCTTGTTCCGTTGCACAAGCCAATTGACTGATTTAGATTTCGTAAAAGGATGACTGTAACTCCTTCTTTCAAAAGAAGTCTATGTGCAGGAAAGTTGTTTGCATTGATTGTGTTTAAGAATTCAGGTGGATACAACATGTCAAAGTCTGGAATCGGTTCACGACATTTAGAGATTGTATCACAACTTAGATATTCTTTTGCAGCACCTGGTACTAAGCTAAGAGCGAAGTCATTAATTTCATCAACAGTTTCATTGTTAGGACATATGATAGCTCATGAGGCTAAATATTCAGGATCTTTGTAGGAAGCAAGGAAATCAGGATAGATCATTGTAAAGAGTGCAACAATTTTATTACCACTGGTCATAACAAGCAAATCATTTGGTATTTGTATCTAGCAAGGATCAGTTTCACCATCCTTTTTTGTGGCAAGCAATGTCCCATTACCAACAGCTAAAATCCAATCACTAAAATGGGTGAGTGCGCTTTTTTCGTCTGCTGAAAGGGAAGGCCAAAGCAATCTCATGTTGACATCTAATTTTAGCAACGTGATGTGTTTCCATAACCGTGAATTTGTAATCGAGGCATCCACTATTGTTGAGCATGATCCTTTCAGAATAACCGGCAAGATCTGTCTAAAATCACCACCCAAAACAATAGGCTTCCCTCCAAAAGGTAGAATGACATTTGAAGGACAATCTACGGATAGAATATCACGCAGCGTACGGTCCAATGCTTCGAAACAATGCCTATGAGTCATAGGAGCCTCATCCCATATAATTAGAGCAGCACGCTCTAGCAGGTCAGCAAGCATTGTGCCCCGTTTTATGTCGCACATGCTACATTCGTTAATATCTATAGATATTTGGAACGTGAGTGTGTTGTTCTTCCTTTAGGTAATAGCAAAGATGCCACACCAGAGGAAGCAATAGCCAAAACAATCTTGCTCGAAGACCTTATTTTCGCAATCATAGCATTCCATAGAAAAGTTTTGCCCATCCCACCGTGTCCATTCAGAAAGAAAAAAACCAGGTTTTCCAGAAACAACACAACGTATTACAGTATTAAAAACATTTTTTTGGCCATCATTAAGCTGGGATATTAATAAGTCAGCGTGCATGGACAACATAAGAAGATCATGTTCAAGCTCTTCTTCTACAAGACGATTACCTAAAGGAACTTGTGGCGAGAAACTTGGTTCTGGTAGGTTATAGTCTTTGATATTTCCACCACTATCGCCAAAAGAACAGTTAGCCTATGTATCAAAATAGTCAGCAAATGGTCATTTGCAATCACACACCGCGGATTACTAAGCACCCTGACCAATCCTGCTCGAATATCATCAACCATGTAAAGCCAATATTTATCAAACAAAGAACACACATTGCTAACAGAACAAAAAAGGACAACAGTGGCAAAGAGATGGCGTAGCTATTTCGATGATGCAGACACAATAGCCTCATCAAAAAGAAGGTGCCACTCATTGTCTCCCTGAAGTATCCCTCGAGATTCACAAGCCTCTCTAAATGTAACTTACACCACACCATTATATGTGCGTATATCATCATAACATGTGGCGCCCTTAACAATCATAAGGAGCATACACAAATAGTAAAGCTCTCTAGAAGTTGGGTGCACATAATACATTCTACCAATTTTAGGTGCCGGGGTTCGTTTCCACCATGATTTAGAAGAGCTATCCCATGTCCACTTCTTTGGAAAGTCACAATATGTTAGAGCGCGTGCCTCTGGATGTTCTATGTTTGCTTCGAACCATCCAGTGAGCATCGAGCGTCTAGTCGCGGGACAATTTAACAGGGTTTGAAGGTTACCACCTTTGTCATAGCGCACATAATTCATTCCAAGGAGATGCACCGGCAATCTTTCTACAGGCGGAATTCTATAATGTATGTCATACTCAAATGCGCGCCAAAGTGATTCCAGCGTGGAAAGAAATCGTGCATCTATGTATTCTAGTATTTCATTTGGAGGAGCAATGTCATGATTTGGAGAAACATTTTTGGTTTGTGCAGTGGTTTCAAAGTATATTTTTGCTCTATCATGTCCCTTTGTTACATACTTGAACAAATATTTAATCAGGTTTGATTTGTTACACCATTCAACATTTATGTGAGCTTGATATTTTTTCAACAAACTAATATTGTACGGCACAACAGATCTGTTATCTAGTTGTACACCATTCTTTACTATGTATTTTCCATCGTTTCGACGTTTATATATAGGAAAACCATGATCGTCAACAATAGTTTCATCTTGGAAATCTTTAGGATAATGTTTGGAGCATTTACCATTTTTCATGCACGGACACTTAGGGTTTGCGTCACCATAAGGCCGATGCATCATAAATTCACTAACCAGTTCATAGCCTAATCGATCTGAATCGAAATCAGGAATCTCAGCCGAGATGAACTTATCTATGACAACATGTGATAATTCATGTTTTTTGCTGCAAGCCAGGTAAGGCAATGTATATGAGGTAGACCGCGCTTTTGGAACTCCACGGTGTATAGAACTATTCGATAGACAGGAAACTATGTTAGCTCAAAGACAATAAGGTACTGGGTGCACCAATTCAGCTATACTTTACAAAGCACACTTACCAGCGACTGCAGGACCAAACACTATGGCCTCTCTAATATCAGCGATAAACTCATTGACTTTCATGTCAAAAACTCTAACAATCATATCCGGTCTATCGCTAGGCCGTTGACCTAGCTCAAAACAAATCGACTCTGCTATTTCTTGCCATTTAGAATTGCACGTAAATGTTATAAACAGGTCTGGAGATCCATATACACGACATATAGCCATCGCATCTTGGTAATTCATTACCATGTATCTCCTGCCGCCCGTGAAGCTTGAAGGAAGTATAACACGTTTACCAACCAAATCGCCATCAGTAATTCCACGATCTATTGCGTCTACAATACCTTGCATAGAGTCAGTCCGAATGTCATCTTGGTGGTCAGCTATATACTGTAATCTGTTGGACTCAACAGTGGAGTAGATATCCACGTCGATCTGATCGCTAAGCCGGCCGTAGCATGTAAAAGGATTCGGTTCGTTTATTCTATAATGAATTCTATACCTGTAATATTCAAGCATGCTAACATATTTTCTACCCGAGCCATTATAGTCTGTGTATTTAATTCCAAGGTGAAAGCTACGCTCACCACGTGGAAACAACAACGAGTATTGTAGAGCCATGTAATGTGGATGAAGAGGAGAAACATGTCTTAGGCCATGATCTTTTTCGTGTACCAGGACATCATATTTGTAATCAGTTTCTGAGTATGGACCCATAATAATGCTGGCTATCTCATCGCTGGTTAGCAAGTTATATTGAACTTCATCCTTTGCATTGCAACCTAGTATTCGAAGAGTCAGTGTTTGATTGCCATGCTGAGAAAGCCTCTCTCTAGCTAATCTAAAATGTTGCACAAGTTCATTTTTGGTGTCCAGCATAGAGGTGAGGGCCTCAACTATTGCTCTATCGGGCTTATCTTTATCGCCACAATCATTTTCAAAAATATTTAGCCTATTTTGTACCTCAGTTTTAGGATCATAGATATATAGCTGCACATATTTTGGTGACTCTCCTGTTTTAGGCAGAAGACTACCAATCTGATGGTGCACCATGCCATTAATCTTAAAGACATAAGGAGCCGTACCATTGTTAATCGCCTTGTCAAGTGTGGCACCCATAGAAGTGAATGTAAACATAACATAGAGTTGTAAGAACGTATTTGCCTCAGGAACCTCTTACAACGCGCATCTCCATTGAAATTTAGCAAAGTTAAAAGCGGTTCAGGTGGGACAGATATAGTAGGCAATCTTATTTTACCGCTCTTGCAGCATAGATTGTACACAATTTTTCTTCTTGAAAGGGTTGTCATACTTTTTACTCTTTCTTGATACCAAAAGATAGCACCACAGTATGGACATTCATGTGAAGGGCCCCCATAATAAGACCTCCCATGATACGAGGCTGCAGACAACCAGCAGTACAACCCTTATTTTTGCGTAAAACATAGCACAAAAACCGCTAAACAACACTAACCTTTTAAACTATCAACATAATCTTTGGTCACATGCGCCGAACTATCGCCTGGCTGCAAATGGTGAGCTAAAAAATATCCGATGCGTACTATTCATTAACTATAGAAAGGTAAGGTGTAAGACATAGAACCATGCACCATCTAGACTATCAATAATATGCAGATCTTACACACCTAACAACATAGCACGCTGCTTTGTTCTTAAGAGAGCCCTTCTCTGCCTATTGAAATTAGCCATTGGAGGAGGATATTCAAGAAGAGAACGCCGTCTCTTTCTTTTGCTAACAGTTTCCTGTTGGCGGGACAAATGCCCTACAACTGGAATTTCGCTTAACTGGTCGGTACTGGGTAGATTTGCGTGATGACTTATCTGGGACGACAGACATATATCGACATGTCTGCCTCCACATTCCCTCTCACCGCGAACACTTACGCCACTACTCATAAGCACTAAAAAAGAGCACAACATGAAAAAACATTCATATGAACAACTGGCTTTAACAATCACAACAAAAAAGCTTTTAAAACCTAGCCAACCAAATAACCGAACAAAAAGGAAACACTTGTCTTAAAGAACAGAAGCTAAATAAAGGATATCAATAGTTACCTTTTGGCGGATGTAGGAATGCGGCTGCTGAAACTGGGAGTGGGATCGCAACCCAAGTTCTTGTTGTCAAAGCGCTATAGATAGGTCAGTTCAGCCTAGAAGTAAAATTTAAATTCAGTCAGCCCATATTTAGAGAGTCCCATATGAGCAAAGATTTAAAAACAGTTAATCTGCTTCAGCCAATTTAGTATAAAGGCAAAATTCAGATCCGAAAAATTAAAAGAAGCGAACTTGCTTTAGTCAGTTCAGCACACAAGTGAGACCAAAATTCTGCTAGTTCATACTCTGAACATTTTGTATGCACCAAAGAGCAAAAATAGCAATCTTGTTTCAGCTAGCTCAGTCCATAGGGACAAAACAAATGGCTAGCTAAAAATGGAAGCGCAAAAAAAAATAAAGTTCCCAAAATCAAAGACGACAAATCCAACAACACACAGCAGACAATCAAAAGCCCAGAAACATAGAGGTTCAATAAGAGCACATAGCACATAATCATAAGCCAAGAAACCACAAACTTCAAAAACTAAACACGCCCTTTTCAAAAACACGCAGATCCTCTAACATAACCGTCGAAACAACCGCCAAAAACAGTCTAGAATGACAACATTGCAACAAAGAGTATAAAAACATAGCAGATCTCCTAATACAATGACCAAAAATTGTCGTGTTAGAATGACACACAAAAGTATGAATCTAGTCGATCTAAAAATTGTCAACCCTGCTTCTGAAAAAACTTTTATCAATTTAACTGGAGCCCACCAATTCCATTCTTATCATCGCAGGGAGCGCGGTGAAAGGGTTCTAGAGGAAAGGTTGGCTGCTGATCATGCAGATGACACAGAAGCCCCAGCTCAGGGCCATTCCACAACACAAGATTAGTACCTCTTCCACTATCATCAACACTCGATACTGCCATAGGAGTCACGGCCATCTATCTGCCTCTATGCTTTGTAACTCCACAATTTGTGTTCTAGAGAGTTTGCATTCAGATTACAATGAACCGATTATACACGGTGTTTTACGCTCTTCTTATTATTGATTGGTTGAGTTCTGTTGGAGTTCATTATCACAGTGGAAGAAGAAAAAGGTGACATCCCCATCCACATGTAATGCAGAAATAATGACTTGTAAGGTTCATATCAGCAATAGTAGGGTTTATATCGGCAATAGTAGGGTTTATATCCGCGCTCCCAACATTTTGGATAAGCAGATTCTACGCAGATCCTCCTACACAACCGTCGAAATGACCGCCAAAAACAGTCTAGACAAAAAAACATGAACGCCGCAACTCCTCAAAACAAATGTCCATAAGAGCTAACAACATCACGACAAAGAGTATAAAAACATTGCAGATCTCCTAACACAATTACCGGAACAACCACCAATAGGCACGCCCGCCACACATAGCACATAATAAAATCCCAAAAACAGAGGCATCGACAAAGAGCAAAAAAGCATTGCAGATCCCCTGATACAAACACCGAAACATCCACTTAAAATGTCTTATTAGACCAAAAATCATGAATGTTGGTAACTGTCAAAACAAATGTCCATAAGAGCTAACAGCAGTGTGACAAAAACTATAAAAAGCACGAACATATACACACACATAGAGGCAATAAATAGGATAATATATACACTAAGCATAAAAGGCAAGAATATAAAGCATTGTATAAACATGTACTCAAAACATTTCATGAAAAAAATCAGGAAGGTTGGGACCTCTCAAAACAAATGTCCATAAGAGCTAATAGCAGTGTGACAAATAGTATAAAAACATTGCACACCCCCTAATACAATCACCGGAACCGACCACTAATAGACATTTCTGCCAACTAACAGACAATCCGTAGAAAGGCATTGCACAAACACGAATATATATACACACATAGAGGCAATAAATAGGATAATATATATATCAAACATGAAAAGCAAGCATATAAAGCATTGTATAAGCGCCGTGATGCTAACGAAGTGCTCGAGGCAGTAAATTTTGCAGAAAAGGGGAGAGAGCTCACCAGTTCGAGGGGGCAAATCCAACAGAAAAAAGAGAGAGAGCTCACCACCATGTAGCCCACCATATTATATAACCTCCAGCAGATCACTAGGAGCAGGCAGCACAGTAGAGGGTAATTGATAGGAGCAGGTAAAATAGTAAAGTGGACTTTCGCAAGATTCAACATAGTCAGTACAGAAGGTGACCTCACCGTAGCCTGTAGAAGCACTGGTCACCGATACATTTTTCTATGCAAACAGACTTAACTAGAACTGGATTACCAACAACCCAAGTTACTCTGTAACACTGCAACTAACATGCCAACCCATAAGCAAATATTGAATGTTTGTCAGTTGCATGCATAATGTGTTTATTCTATACCTTGATTCGTCATAGGTCATGAATAATTTTTCGGGAAAGAATGTGATATTTACATTTAACAGAGGAAAAATGGCAGCTTTACATTTAATAGAAGGAAAATGTGATATTGATATTTAACAGAAGGAAAATGTGATGTTTACATTTAACAGATGGAAAATGTGATCTTTACATTCAACAGATGGAAAATGTGATCTTTACATTCAACAGAAGAAAAATGTTATCTTACATTTATAGATGATGAAAATGTGCTATTTTAAGAGTCCGACCACCTGTATTTATTTTTAGAGAAGTGTAAACATCTATCAAAAACGTTGCTGCTATAGCCATGTCTAATGTAGATAATCTAAATTTACTCAACTCACAAAACTCGCACAAACTTTAAGCATTACAAACCCATAGAACGCTTGAAACTAAAAACTTCATCCCACTTGCACTATAGCAACACAAGAATCTGGTCAACCGAAAGCACAAATTGCACTCTATTTCTTCAATCATCAGTACAGTACATTAGCAAGCTAAAGACTACCTCGACACTTTCAAAATTCATGATATGAAGAAACCCATCACAAGATCAGGGGCAGCAGATGTGTTGGGGCATAAAAGAAACAGAAAAGGAGCAGATGGAGGGAAAGAAAGGGATGGGAGTTCTTACTCGAACCGTATGCCAGAGGAGTAGTGACGTTATCATGGACCCAGGCGGCGGTGGCCTTCCTGGAGGCAGCGAGGGGGCGGAGGAGCTAGTTGGGGACCCTGACAGTGACCTCGACCCCGGTGCCCTCGAGCACAGTGAACACGTCGGAGTAGGCGTTGAGGCAGACGCGTGGGACGATCCGATGGAGTAGGTGGAGGCTAAACGACGGAAGGTTGTCGGCGCCGGTGGCAACCTACGACAGCGAGCGCCATGGGTGAAGGTGCAAGCAGATTGGAGAGGGACAATGGAATGGGGATGGGGCATTAGGGTTAGGATTAGGGGGTAGGGTCAGTGGCATAGTGGCAGTCCATGTCGTCGTCGTCCTCCGAGAATCACGCGAGAAGGTGGGGGAAAGGAGGGTCACTGGTGCTGGGATGGGACAGAGGGAGAACAACGTTTGGAGAGGGCTGTAGGGATGGGGTTCGGGAGCGACGGCGCAGCAAGAACGGCGGCGAGCGGCGGGGTGAGGGAGTACGGGCGGCTAGGGTTAGAGGGGGTTGGGAGCCTGCGGGACCGACGAGCGAATGACGAGGGGGGAACTCACGGGCAGGGGATCTGGTGCTGCACTTTTTCGAAACAACCCCCAGGGTTTCTTTTTCTAGAGCGCGCTCCAAATTATCGAATTTTCTCTCCTTCGTATATAAAATCTAAGCAAACGAGGACGCAGACGCAAAAAACACAACTCGGCGGAGAGTACGACTGCTGGCCTCCACACAATTAACGATGAACAGGAGGGTTTTTTTGCAAAAACGTTGGTTCTGGCCGAGGTGGCGTGACGGTCTGCGGAGGCGTCACGGCAGCAAAAAAAAGCCATGGAGTCCTAACAAATTACGAAAAGCTTGAGGAGTTTTCTACAAAAACATGACGTGGAGGCCTATGGGGAGAGCAAACGAGGGGAGGTTTAAAGTATAGAGATAGGCATATAAACTGTAATAGAATTGCAACCATCATTTAGCTTAGTGGATATGGCGCTCGCTAGTGTATTTGTACATGCTGAGTTCTTAAGTATTAATTTTTTGTGTGGTCATAATGATTTTCCTTTGGTATTAGGTTGTTTGATTAATTTTTTTTCTCTTGAGCACATTGTTTTTTCTTTGATCTGTTTGATTGTTTTTTCTCTATAGCTAGTGTGTTTTTCTTTGGTTTTTGGATGTTTGAGGAACAAAATCCTCTAAATGATTTTTTTCTCTACAACCATTATATTTTTCTTTGGTCTCGGACTGTTTGATTATTTGTTCTCGACAGACGACATCCATAGTAGTTTTTTTTCTTTGGTATTTAGACGTTTGATGAACGAACCTCTCCAAATCGCAGCTATGTTTTGTTAGTGTGACATTTGAATTATTTATATTTGTGTAAGTTTTTAACTTAATCATTCAATTTGAAATTTATTATATTACTTAATATATGTATACTAAACTACTTTGTAAATTAATAAGTATTTACCGATTAGAAAATTATTTTTACCAAATTACATATATAGGTTTTAGTGTGGCATACCCATCGACAAAATCTTAGATCCGCTACTGCCTCATCGATGCTTCAAATACCAACAACGTAAAAATGATTTCTTTCGAGAGTTGTCTTGTTGATCGATGAATGGTCAACTTGGGATTCAAATGTCAATATAACCCTGTCGATATTTGAACAGTATTCTAGAATTGTAATTTCGCAAAAATATTGTTTTAAAAAATTCTTTGGTTTTTACGAGAATCGCTTCTGTCCATATTTAAACGGTCGACAGTGGTTTAGTTTTATAATTTTATGAAACAGTATCTACAATTGTAATTTCAAAAATATTATTTTTTTAAAAAAATATTCTTGTTTTGGCAAGAAGTGTTTCCTTCTGTTGATGTAGATCAGGCGAAGTGTAGATACTCCTCTTGGCGAGCTGATTACAAACGGCCCAACTGACCAGGCCCATACTAAACTGCTTACCAACTGATTATCAAACAAAATTATGACGTGGCACGTATTTTAAACTACCAAACGGTAAAGACAACATCTTTAACATTTTGTATGTAAAACTATTAAAAGTTGTTCTAAATCGGTTTTATAACTTTTTAGAGTTGGATTTGTTAGTTTGAAATGTCAGATGAATAGTCAACTCTATTCAACTCGTCCGATCATCTATTTCAAGTGGGGTATCACTCAATTACGTTTGCAAGCTACGGTTCGCGAATCTGCACCCATAAATTATTAATCAGGAATTAGTAGCGGAAGCACCGCAAATAGTGGTTAAAAAATCAGCCACTTACAAGGAAGGCATTGTTCAGGGCCGGAAATATAATATAGCTGTCTAATTGCATGCTTTGTAACCAATATTCATTTTACTATCGTTAAGACTGAGGAGCTATCAAAATTTAGCCGCCGATCAAACTTATCCGATGATTGAGATTATAGTAGTATCTTCGGTTACTTCCCATCAACACTAGTGAACAAGGACAGCTGGGGTGGGCTGACAAAGGCAACGGTGCGTTCGGCGGAACGGTGAGGATAAGCAGCGGGGCAACGGCGTGGCTTTGGAGCTGCAGGGGGTGGCGACACGTGCAAGATCTGTGTGGGACGGGGCTACGACGCGGCGAGATCTACGAGGGGTGGGGGAAGGCCGGGCGGCGCAGAGTCAGCCACAGATCATCGGATGCGGCTCGACGGCAGCAGAGCGACGGTATGCTCTGTTTGACCGGTGTAAGATGTCGTTGTTTCAATCTTATCCATTCCAAATTAAAGGTTAAATTTAATTTGGTACTTGCTGATACGTATATTTTCAAGACAGTAAAACTACCTATATTCCAATACTCTACTCCAGAACGCGTTGATTAGCTGGTTGCTGCCAATATTCAGTATTTTCGGAGTGAGGTTTGGCAAAGCCAAATCGAATGCCTGTCAATTTCTGTCATACTGTCTGCGCTTTCAAACGACGAGCAAATAAAGCCAACGTCGTTCAAAAATAGAGTATCCAGACCATATATACTTGATTGCTATATTAGAATGTGACGGGTGAAATTAATCAAAGATTCCAAAATAATACCGGTCATAAAAAGTATCACCCCCTCCATTTTCCAATATAACAAATTTTCATTCAAAGAAAGCAGTAAAGAAAAACAAAGTCGTCAATAAAACAGACAGTGTTCAGACCCGTAATTGATTTCTATATTAAAATATAATAATATTTTAATAATATTTTTTTGATTTTTTAAAATCTGATATAAAGATTCAAAAAATTACAAAACTAGACACCGGTCAGTCAGCCGATGGTCGGCCGAACCAGGTGATGTCAGCCCTAGATCGATCGACCATCAACTGAATCAGGCAACGTCAACCGCAATGACTAGTCCTGGTGGCGCGCAATGGCTAGTTCGACTGAGTCATGCTATGTCAGCATGGTTCGACCGACCATCAGCCGAACCATACTGACACGACATGGTTTATCCGTCCAACGACCGAAGGTTGGTCTAAAAAAGGGGACCGAACGCCTCCCCTGCCACACACCTTTGGCTGTCTTCTTCACCCCCTCAAGGTATGTTATTTCTACAGTAAATCCTAAGTGATGTTCTATCTATAATGTCTGATAACGTTAAGTTTAGACCAACATAGCTAAAATTAAGCAACAAACATTTTGACTAAATTTTTTTACAAGATAAAGCTTTTAATAATACGAGAACTATGTTCGGATTTCAGAGTATATGAAATATATAACATATTAAAGTAAAAATATGTGTGAATACCTAGAACAACGATGGACAACAGTGGATGAAGTGGCGGTCCAATCTTGCATCTGCAAGCTAGCAACCGCAATAGAGCTACACACAATGAACGACTATATTCATAAAACTTCTAAATTATTTATAAAATATGCAAAAACTATCTGTAAATGTGGTCCAAAGTACACCTAAATTATTTGTAAATACGATCGAAAGTACCCCTAATTATCGTTATGTTATGTCCTAACTACCCCTTAATTAATGTTAAATTATGTTCTAAGTGTACCTAAAGTAACAACACATTATGTTCTAAGTACCAATAAAATATCGGAAGAATAATGTGCTAAGTACACCTTAATTATTATTAAATTATATCTAAATTACCCCTAAATTATATCTAAAAGATTCCTAAATTATGTCTTAATTACTCATTAATTATCTATAAAGTACCCATACATTATTTCTGAAATACGTCTAAATTACTCCTAAATTACCCTTAAACTACTCCTAAATTACCCCTAAAGTACTCCTAAATTACTCTAAAATAATTAAAACTACCTACAAAACAAAAAGATAAGAAAACATACCTTAAGAAATGAAGAAGGCAGCCAAAGGTGTGCGAGAGAGGACATTCGGCCCACTTTTATAAACCAACCTTCGACCATTGGACGACTAAACCATCACATCATCATGGTTCGGCCGACATGCTGACATGGCATGGCTCGACTGAACTAGCCGTTGTGCACCATTGGGACTAGCCGTTGTGGCCGATGTTGGCTAATGGTCAATCGAACCAGGGTTAACGTGACCAGGTTCATCAGTTGAACTAGGGTTGACATCACCTGGTTCGGCCGATCATTGGCTGACCGGCATCTAGTTTTACAAAATTTTGAATTTTTGTATCAGATTTGATTTTTTAAAAAAAATATTATTAAAAAATTTCAAATCTGATCAGCTAGCTGCGCACATTGTACACACACATGGGCACGGTCACCCTTGATCCTTTCTCGCAATTGCGTCTCCGGCTAGCTTGGACTAGAGCTGGAAAAAAATTGTAGCTCCGGTTATCTCCTTCACTTCGTGATCAGATTAGCTCGGTTTATTCTATTTTTCTAACGAGCTAAGTACCGTGTTTTAACTTGTTAGTATAACCGGTGAATTCGAGACTAAACCCAATTAAATAGTCAACTCAACCCACTAAAAAGCAATGAAACACTGTATAAGAGTACGAGAGTCATCATTTTGTGATTTATTTGCTAGTATCTAGTTATTATTTAGTAACTTTCTCTTATAAGTTTATTGTTATGACCTATATAATTAGCACATAGAAATATAAAACAAATAACGTTAGTGAGGTAAATGAACTATCTGGCTCATGAGTTAGGCCGAGTCAGACCGAGTTGAGCTGGGTTTTCTATTCGTTGTGTTAACAAGCTGAATTGAGCCTAACTAGATTTTCTACTCGCTATGTTAACAAGTCGAGTTAAATTGCAGTGGTGTAGACAGGGGATAGTCTAGGTAGACTCAGGACTACCCCTAAAATGGTCCATTAAGACCCTCATATATGAAATAGACCTAAATTTAAATTATATATATATTTTTGCAAATTTAGCGTTTAATTGTTGATTTATGTCATTTTACAATATTATGATAGATTATTACTATATTAATATGCTCTTATAAAATTATATATATATATATATATTGATTTTACGACGTACTCAAATATTTTTTTCTAGCTACGTCACTGTTAAATTGTGTTTTATACTTATTATGTTAGTGAGCCGAAACAAATTAACTCGTTAACATAACGAGTTAGGCAAGCTAGCTCCACCCTGGGGACATCGATCATGGTGGGCATTTAGCATGGGCAAGTGTAATAGCATTACTAGTTGTTCCATAGACAATGGAGGATCGATACGTATCTAGCAGAAGCTTCTAATGCCAGCGGGCTAACAACGACACACGACCTGATCGATCACGTGGCTGTACACGTCGACAAGTATATGTGACAAAGAAAAGAATCAAAGATGCACGTATGAGTATATGACGTGCATGGGACAAGTATATAGGCAGTTGCCCATTGTCAGATATTTTATTTTTAGGGTATGTTTGGATCCAATGGGTTAAAGCAAAGTGAATAAAAAGAGGCTAAAATTTTAGTCACCTCCTGTTTGGATCCAAGTGCTAAAGCATTTATTGCTATGTATAATAACTAAAATATCTCTCATTTATTGTTCTTGCTTTTCATTCACACATGCATGGTGAGGATATGGATGGAAAAGGGATATTTTAGCTCCTCTTTAGCTCCTCCTTGAGGCTAATGAGCTAACAAAAATAACTAAATTTTAGCTCCTTATACTTTAACCACGGAATCCAAACAAACACTTATCGGAGAGCTTCACGTGATGTCTTTCGATTGGATTTAGATGCACCCGAAAAGCGCTGTAGGTAGGTACTAGTGGCGGCGGACGATGAGCACGGTGGGTTTTTCTCTACACATGGTGGTGCTCTACTGCTCTAGCTTCCCCTTTGATCTGTGTGCCCATCCAAATCCAATTTCTGAATCTTACCCTCTTATCCCTGCACTGCAAGGCAAGTGTTGGGGAAGTTATTTTGCCATACTTACTCTATTTGATTGCTTTTCTAGTAGAAATGTCAAATGCTGATCTAGTAGCTTTGCATATCTGTTGCTTTACTAGTGACTTCGCCGGACGCCCGGACCTTCCCAGCCCAGGCGGCCGCCAGCCATTGTCCATCCAACCAACACTGCCACGCAAGCTAGCGGCCCATGCTACTTTACACGGCAGCAGCAGAAACGAGCGAGACGCCGAGACCGACCAAGAGAGCTTTATGCACGGTGATCACAAGCTCACCAAAGGGGACAAACTACAAAACACGAGGGCCCTTCACTGTTCAAGAGGGGCCTCGACGAACAATGGAACAGAAGGGAAAAAATATTGTCGATTTTCTTTCAGGGGCGTATATTGCTACAACTTTGGCCTCGGCTCTGTAATTATTTTACCAATTCTTAACACATATCAAAATATCAAGGCCCATCGTACAAAGCAACGGTGGAAAAAATTAATCTTATATTGTTAGTGTAGATGAAGAATGATTAATTTATATAGTAGGGTTATCTCCGTTATGAAGTTGTGTGTATGGGGGAGAGCTCTACATGCACTTGTTCGCCTTGCTTGGTTGGGTTATGCTCGAGCACGAGCTTCGTGTGTGCACGGCATTCGTGTATGAATGGTCTGTTGAAATCTAGTTCGTCTTGCGGGGATGCGGTCTTCTTTTGTTGTTTTGATCTTTTATAATTTGTCACATAATTGATATATGGAAACCGATTAGATTTAGATCGCAATCACGACGCAAGATCGAACCGTCTCCCATATAAATACCAGAGTATTTGGCCTACACCAGAATAAAACAGATTAGATCAGAACATCTCAAACTGAGCTAAGATTTTGCCCCTCTTTTCCGTCATGCCGTCATAGTTTTCTCTATCCCACCAATCGGCGTGCACCGGCGAACAAGAGAGCAGGTATCCCGAATATCTCACCCTTGTGATCTTGTCCCTAAGAGAGGGCGAATAAGACTTTTAAGAAGCGCTTTGCGTGATTGCTCATGTACATAGGGGCGGAGCCAAAGTATTAGGTGTGGGTTCCTAGGAACCCGTTTCTAGAGAAAAAATTAATTATTAGTAGTAAATTTGTATTCTTCAGCACCCTCTTGAGTCCAATATGGTATACCGCTTAAAGTGGTGCACTCCCTTCAATTTTTCTCTAGCTCCGCCACTGCATGTACATCATCACGGTGCATCTTCCATCTTCATTGACTGTCGGTCGTCGTCGGGTACTACGATCTGACACCAACAGGAACAACTCTGCACCAGCCATGACTTCTTCTACTACTAGCGTACGATACATGTGCTACGTTCTAATACATACAATTATTGATCATGTTTTATAAAATCATGATTATGTTGTTCCCCTTAACAAGTACTCCCTCCGTATAGGAAAAAATGACGTTTATGACAGTATTTAGCATACCAATGAGTGATTAATTAGGGTAGAGTTTTCCCTTTCTGCCCCTATTAAATATG
Organism: Zizania palustris; assembly: GCA_019279435.1. NCBI lineage: Eukaryota > Viridiplantae > Streptophyta > Magnoliopsida > Poales > Poaceae > Zizania > Zizania palustris. The sequence goes on along the minus strand of JAAALK010000287.1, from coordinate 41,151,512 downwards.
GTTTCAAGTATATTCAATACGAGAAAGATTCCTGGCCTAGACGGTTAGTGCAGCGAGGTGTGAGCGCCGTGACCAGAGTTCGATCCCAACAGCGCTCAAGCATGGCTTGGCGCAGCATGGTGCTCATTTTTTTGGCCGGAGCTTGTAGCGACACTCATTTTTGCATGGCACGTTTTTTTGCTAGTAGCATCAAACCATATCTCACTGAAGCTAACAAGAGGTATAGATTAAAGTGGTGTGTTGACATGATTAAGAGGGATTTGTTTGGTAATCCAAGGTTTAAGGATCTGTTTGACTTTGTGATCATTGATGAAAAATTGTTCTACCTCTCTTAAAAAACTAGGAAATATTATTTGCTACCCAAAGAAGATGATCCCCATCGGACTTGTAAGAACAAGAATTATATCCCTAGACTCATGTTCTTGTGTGTTTGTGCTCGGCCAAGATTTAGGGATGGCAATTGTATTTTTGACGGTAGGATTGGTTGTTTTCCACTTGTTCGATATGAACCGGCTATGCGAGGTAATGAGAGAACCGGCCGTGTCCGTGGAGACTTGGTTATGAAGCCCATAACTTCGATCACAAGAGACATAATTAGAGATTTCATGATCAACCAAGTATTGCCTGCCATTCGAGCCAAATGGCCAAGAGAAGATGTGGACAGGCCAATCTTCACCTTCCCATTTAAAATTGGACGATGCAGATTTTTGTGAGGCTGCTAAGAAAGAAGGATTCAATATTCGCCTAATTTGTCAACCACCAAATTCTCTAGATTTCAATGTTCTTGACTTGGGTTTTTTTGAGCTATTCAAGCAATTCAATACAATAAGAACGCAAAAACAATAGAAGCTTTAGTTCCAGTGCAAGAGGTAATTGATCAAATTGTTCACACGTGTTTCATTGTTTTACTTAACAACAAATTTGCTCATTCATTCATTTCTTGCACACTTGTTTTGTAGGCATTCATGGAGTATTCGACACACAAAAAAACCGAATATTTCTAACACTACAAAGTGTTTTGATGGAAGCTATGAAGGTGAAAGGATGCAACAAGTTCAAGATTCCTCACATGAAAAAAGAAACATTAGAAAGAGCAGATCGGCTGCCAACTTTTATCCCTTGTGAACCATCTGTGCTAGATGAAGCCGAGGCTACTCTTGCTGCATCAAACAATTAGAATGATTGTAGTTAGCTTAATTAGTAGAGACATCCTTGTAACAGTTAATTAGAACTAAAGCTAGTTACCGATGCTTTGGCATCATCCTTTCCGACTGTGATCTCATGATTGCACTTCTCATCAAGCATGTTGAGCACGTGTGCAGGTACCTCAATAGAATTGCCATGCATCATGACATTGTTGAGATCAGGAATGAAAAGCTCGCAGTCGAACTCATCGAGGCCATAAAGCACGGCGCCTAAACTATAGGCCACGTGGACGAGACTGTAGTGAGAACATGGCCACAACCGCTAGTGCGCTAGATTCCATGCTTCGCGGTCCTCATGCATGAGATGACAGCGAGTGCATATAAAAGAGCTCGACGGCAAGGAATCCGGCACCATCTCGGAGTCCAGCTCGAGCTCATGAAACTCCGACGTGATGGAGTACGGCGGCGGCGGCGAGTCCGGCGGCGCCATCTCATCGAGTGTCGTCGTCGTCGTGGACTCCGGTAGCACCATCTCTGGCACGAAGGAGTCCGGCAGCATCGTGGAGTCCTCCAGTGACGCCATCTCGTCGGTTGCCGGCGTCATCATCGTGGACTCCGATGACAAGAGAGCAACGAGTAGGAGCAGGAGCAGCTTGTGGACGACGCCCGCGCTATCGACGACTCACTCGGATGCAGCCGCCTCCGCCGTTGGAGCAGCTTCTGCGGCATCGGGAACGACAGCCTCTGGTTCTAGCTCGACGACGGCAAGCTGTATCGTAGGAGCAGCAGCGGCAGCCTCCGGCTCTGGCTCAATGGCGGCAAGCTATATCGAAGGGGCAACATCGGCGTTGATGGCGAGAAATATTCTGTGAGGGTAAAGAAACAAAGAGACAGTGCAGTAAATGCATGCAACATGCAGTGCTGGTATCGAAGAGGCAGGGGCAAACAGGGAGAAAGAGAAGGCTTCCGTTCAAAACGATGATTTTTACGCAGAGGAAGAGAAGGCTTAGGACGTTATTTTTTTCCTATATGGAGGGAGTATGTTAGAATTATTTGTCTCAATTCTTATAGATGCCATAATTTATTTATTTTAAAAATTAATATTGTAATTGCATAATTTTGCTATTAACATACATATACCGATCTTCGGCGCCACAACCTTCTCTAGCGTATCGAGTCTCTCAGTACCGATCCGTTCTTTGTTTCGTTTCTTTAATTATTTACAGGCTCCTATGAATTGTTCTGTCACTACAACAATTCAGCCAACTTCCGTCGGCCAAAGCCGACGAAAGATAGCCCTTTCCCGACAGAAGAAACTAACTTCCGTCGACAAAAAGCTAACTTCCGTCGGTATATGGCCGACGGAAATAGGTTGACGAAAGTTAGCTAACTTCCGTCGGCTTCACGTGGCCGACAGAAGTTAGCGCGGAATTCTGCCACGTCAGCAGAGGCGCGCTAACTTCCGTTGGCCGACGGAAGTTAGGTGGTCTGGCCCTAACTTCCGTCGGCTTTTGTCCTAGCCGACGGAAGTTAGCTCTTTTTATCGACGTAAAAAAACCGACAGCTAGTTATTTTAACCAATCAAAAATTTCGGTTTTTTTTAGTGAGCGAGCGCTAGCTTTGGATTAGGAGATTGGAATCATACAGAACAAGTGTCCACACCACACCACCCGGCCGTGCCTGCTTCGAATTCAGTGCTTCCTCTCGAATGGGGAGGAGCTAATGGCCCGTTTGAATGTTTGATGTCGTTGAGTTGTTGAGGATTATGATTCTATTGATTCTATTTTTTAATTCTTTCTAAAAAAATAATTGATAAATTAAATCTAGTCATAAAATTGTAAAATTGTTTAGTTATATCACTAAATTCTAGATTTTATACGAGAAGATGGTGATTTGAAATGATTTAAAACTATACGAACATAAATAAACAAATAATACAAACTATGAATTATATTACAATATATTGTAGTACTAATATAATTCAATCGTATATAAATATTCCACTAGATTTTATATATTCTATAGGTATTTTTCAGTTTTTGTTAGTTTGATTTTTATGGGAAGCAAGATTTGTCCTATAATTCTTCTTCGCATTATAAAAACGAGAATATTTTTTTAACAAAATATGAATTACTTGTGTGTTTATCCGTTTGGTATGTATTCTAGCCATTCTCTGTAGAATGACGCTGTGCATCCCTAAACTAGCACGAAATTCTTCCACGACAACGAGTGATGAGTTGAATCTTCAGGTGTAGTGGTAGACTTGCAAAATTTCTACGCGGCACTGTCTGACCTTCACGCTAGCTACTAGTCTGCATCGACATGAACATTGACTTGTCCTATTCGCAGCTCGACGCGGACGGGCTCCTATGATTGGGTTATCTCGTCGTCGTCTTCGATGGAGGCCTTGGGCTCGCGATTTTTCTTCGATTCCGTCCGTCTATTACATCACCTGACACCTGCCTTTTTTACTGTTCAGTAGTGATGACTGATGAGTCACTCTAGGTGCGTGTGAAGGCGATTATTCCCCGGAGTCAGTCAGATCGGTGATCCGTCGTCAGCTAGCAGACGCACGCCGTCGACGTCGGAGAGAGTTTGGTCTGGACTGGTCAAGAGCTGATAGACCTAAGTAACCTCAGCTCGATCGGACAGCGACGTACGGCAACTCGATCGCTCACCGTTTCTCTATTGCTGAATCTGCCGCGTACGTGATGCTGTTGTGGTTTACAAATCAAGAAACGCTTGTCGATCTTGCTAAGCTGCATGCATGCCGATGTTATGCTAGTAGCTACTGTAGGTCTTTGGTGTGTCTATGCATAATGCATCGAACTTGTTGGCCTAATTAATATAACCTCTATTCTCGAGAGATATGGATGAAGATTTGTAGTCGACGAAACCATCCTTAATTTGTCCTTCAGTTCTTGTCTCTATTGTCGTTTCCATTGCGTCTCAGATAGCTCATAGCTATGGAGGATGGCCAGCAGGGCAGCCACAACCGTACCTATCGCTCAGCACGGTCTCTGACCGAAGGTGAGAGGATCAAACGAAGGACAATGAAAGGGATGTCACTTGCAGAGACCAAAAATTTGCTGCTTCTCTCGACCAACAAGGTCCATCCTAGAGGCTACAACAGGCAGCACCGCTTGGGTGCCTCTCAGTGGTGTCACTACCTCACTGGTAGGTAAGAATATAAGTTTATCTCCAGCTATAATATAATAGTACAATAGCATTTTTCTTAGAGAGCGTTTTGTTTCTTTAGTCCAGTTTAATCATGTCTGATATTTAAGTGTTAATTATAAAACTAAGTACATAAAGGAGGCATAATTCGCAAGATGGGTCTAATTAGTTTATGATTTGACAATAATGTAGTGCTATAGTAAACATGAAATAACGATGGATTAATTGGGCTTAATATATTCGTCTCGCGAATTATCCCTCATTTATGTACTTGGTTTTATAATTAACATATATTTATTACTTTTAATTAGCACTCAAACATCTGATGTGAAGAGACTAAACTTTGGACTAAAGGAACCAAACGCAGTTAGATGGATTCAATTTTGGTATTGTTTTCCTAATTAGATATCTCTGTAATTCTACTAATATTATTTGGATTAGATGAATAAAAATTGTGGATCAACTCTAATATTAGCAGAGAGCACTATAAAATTTCTAATATATATATATATAAACGTTATCCTACACCACGGATGTAGAATAGTTATTCTACACCCGCGCTCCAGCGTGTGTGTGTATATATATATATATCACATCCAACTTGTCATTGTTTTCGGGACAATATTATTACGTATCGATCTAGATGCTCTTGAGTAAAATACTTCTTGAGCCACAGCAAACAAATCTGGTATAGTTCTAAATAATATAGATCATCAGAACAAGTTGTTACAAAGTGCAGCAGGTACACCAGCCAGAGAAAGGGGGGAGAGTAGGGAGGTTGAACGAGTGTAAAGTTTCAGCTGGTGAACAGAAGCAAAAGTCTTATATATACTATATGAAGCATTTTGGCCATCAGGTGAACAGTGTTCATATTAGGAGATAGAAAAGGCCGTGTGTGCGTATTACTGTGGTGGCAATGGAAGCCATTAACATCAAAAGCTTCCCCGTTGGATGCCAGCTCGAGACACATGCTCAATTAACAAAAGAAAGAAAAAAAAAGAGAGAAGAGCATACCAAATGCACAGAGATGCCACTAGCTCCCAGTTCAATAATTCGCACCTACGTCATCTCCTCTCACTTTTAAGGTACGGAATCTTCCATGGTTTTATAGAACAAAACCCTACTCTAAGCAACAAAAAGTATTTATAATTTGCCACCGCTCCAATGGTATAACTTTAATCGTGAGGATCGAGTTCATCTAATGTCAACATTAAGAACTAGAGAAGTTGGATTTAAGTCATCCCACTGCTGAGATCCGATAGTATAGAGTAGTTATTGAGATTCGCTTCACAACCGTTAGAGTTGGGCTTCACAATGGTTGAGGTGGCTCCAGACTGTCGGATCCTAACAAAATGGTTGGTTAAGATCTATCGATCATATTCTACAATTGGTTTTCCTGACCGTAGAAGATCTTGATTCTAATCATCGAGAGGATTCAAAGTACATGTCCTTTATGATTACAATGCATAGTCACTGAAACAAAGCTGAAAAAATCATAATGATTGTTATCGTACGATCTGAATAAAATTCGACATGCTTCGGCAGAGGAAAGAAGGCTACTGTGATTCATGCGGTTGGGAGTAAAACTCCATAATTCAGACAAAACTCTCTTCTTTCTATATAAGAAAAGAGGACGGTTAACTAGTGTCCAGCGAAGTTGCTTTCTTTGAACGGAGAACCGCAAATGAAATAGGAACGGAACACCCAGAAGTTGTTGCCAAAATCCGGTGGCGACCAACGGATGATGCGCTGCCGACAAGCCGATTTCCGGCCAGGGATTGCGATGCTAGCTGCTGCTGGGACGAACGGACGGTGTTCTTCTGACGAATCGTGTGTGTGTGTGGAAAGCATCAGCAGCACACGACGCAGAGAAGGGGGGCTTCAGATATATGCCAGCATGTGAAGAAGAAGGACAACGTGCTCGCAGCCGTAAAACAAGATGCTTCGCTTCCTCTTTCGTCGAGTCACTGTCGCCTCCCCGTTGATTCGACGATTTGAGATCATTAGGCATTCACCCCTTCCACACCGTTCGATCGAGATTTGATAGATACTAAAGAATAGTTTCGTAAATAGTAAGACTTACCTCGAGCGGTTAGAGGTGACTCCACACTAAACGGTGCAGATCGATGAAAAGCTGCTAGGGTCACAGACATGGAGTAACCGGATGAGACCATTGGTGTGGTCTATAGAAGCTTTGGTTGTTTGATGGCTGCAGTATTTCACATCAATAGTGTAACTAATGATTTATTATTCAGAATTTTAGTGTGATATTAAAATCATCGGATATTGTAGACAGCTATGTTTAAATCTTAAGATGTTAAAACAAAGGAAAAGGAAAGGGATGCGTGCAAGATTAGCATGCGGTTTAATTCAAAGTAGCCTTGCGCAATGCTTCTCTCCCGCACCTACGCGGCTACGCACGCCGGTGTTTGATGTTTCATATAATAATAGAACATACAGAGCAAGTCGGAGCAGACCTAGAGTAAATTTTATTCCTAAACTTTGATCATCGTATTCACGTTATTTCCTAAAAACTAATTTGATGCACAATAATTTTTCTATAATTTAGAATACCTATTTTTTAAATGAGGAATGAGAAGTTAATCCTAAATTTAGGATAGATAGCAAGAAATTCAAGATAGGGTTTGTTTAAGGATGTTGTTGGAGTCTAATTTTTCATTTAAATTTTAAATTTTAAATTTAAGAATCTATATAAGAGCTCTCTTAAAGATGTTCTTATAAAGTAGGCAATGCAAGAAAATTACTAGAGAATTGGTAAATAGGAGTTGTTGTCGTAATTAATTAATTACACAATAGGTTTAATGAACTTCTAAGGATCTAAGGATCAAAGTATATGAGATGGTTCGAATTCTGGTTCAGACCCTAAATTGGATAATAGCATTCATCCAGTAAATTATATTGATTTGATTACAAGAGTCTATCCCATTTATCTTGTAAGGGGAGAATATTTATTGTGACTAATCTTGATTAGAGCGTGAATGTATATATATATATATATATATATATGTATATATGTAGTCATTTCATGGGCCTACTAGACGATATATGGGCTAAAAGCATTTCCATTATACTTGTTATTTTTGACTTGCTATTCATAGCAATAGCAAGCTTTCGTATTCAAACTAACTTGTTATTTTGCTATTCACTTCAATATATTTGTTAAATGACTTCCTATCAATTTATATACATGTAAAGAAAATGAAAACAATTAAACAAGCTTAACACTCAATGGAATAGTAAGTTTGGTTGGCTTGCTAGATGTAGCAAGTGTAGAAAGAATAATAGGAAGCCCCCCCTAAAATAACAAGTCAAGTAGCAAGGATAATGAAGATATTTTTTAGACCATACTTACTATTTTAGAAAATAACAAATATGATAATAAGTATAATGGAGATGATCTAATAACCTTAACATTTTTAGGTACGGTAAGAAAAGGGTAATACTATATTACCCCCACGTATAATCGACTATATCAATAATATACAGTAGATTATAATAAAACATATGTTTTGTTGGAGGGCATTGGAAAAACTAAGTTTTCGGTGTCCTTTTGAACTGGTTTTAAACATCTGAGTTCTACAGCGGAGTGGCCTTCAGAACTGATGAATGAAGTCAAAGCTCTTTGATTGGAACGATCTTCCGCATAATAGCTTCATAATTATTGACAAGCTTAAGTTAAGACAAAATTAATTTTATCATCCTTGAAAACATACTATAAGTTATATAAGATATATGGTACTAGATACTAAACTAAATCTAACAGTTGATTTGGTAAGGACAGGATTAGAGCAATAATGTCTTCCACCTACCGAAGAGAGCATACCACCGCAGTAGCATAGCCATGATAAAATCACTAGGTGTGCCTAGTTAATACATCTTTCAATTTCTTATATACATATAAAATATTTTTATGTAAAACTATTATATATAAATATAACAATAATATATTATAACATTGTAAAATGGTATAAATTGGCCTTTTGAACATTTTGAAATTAGACTAGACATGAAAATATATCTATTAGAGTTTTAATATGTCATTTTGGAGACGACTCTTAGCTACGCCACTGCCGCCACCCTGCCATCGCCGAGCCGCCGTCGCCCTTGCGCTACCCCGTCGTTGCCTCGCCACCCTTACCCCTCGTAGATCTTGTGAGCCGTGCCACCGCCCTATACTGCCCCACCACCCAAGAGCCCCATAGCCCCACCGTCCCTATCCCTCGCATATCTCGCTGTTCCTTATAGACCCGTTAGTGGTCGTCACCTATGCTGACGGACTGGAACTAGAGCTTGGAGATCTTGGGTAGTAGGAACGGGCCAACGCTGCCGTCGACGAGAGCAAAGCCGGAGGCGAGGCCGCAGTATGTTGCCTTTGCCTGATAGCTCGTCCCATGGCTTAATGTTGCCTTTGCCTGATAGCTCGTCCCAGCGCGATGACTACCTGAGACCCCTGCAAAAATCAAATGTGAAAATATGAAAAATAATATTTCAGTTTAAGAGCTACCAATTTCTAATTATTCAAGTAACAGTAGGTATTGTATTAATCTCAACCCTTAGATATATGTAATGAATAAATTAGATTTGATATCTCTACTCTCTCAAAAATGATAAAATCATCTAAGACAAAAATGTTTTGCCCAAACAGAAGCGATGGAAAAACCCAAACGAAACCTTCTCTTTTTAAAAGGAAACAAATGTAATCATCAGGGGCCTAATCGATCGACACGTGTGCACTGAGCAGTCTGCTTCGTTCGGAGCTTCAGCTTGCGATGACCCGAAACCGAACGTGGACGATTCTTTTTCTGATTTTGGCGAAGCGAAATCAAACGTATTGTTAAGCAGGTAGGCATCTCGCCTGACTCAGACGCACCACCCACGGCATTGCGGAGTAGAAATGGTCCCGTGACGACGCCCAACCACAACCACCCCATCTACCAAAAAAATATACTAAAACCCCCACACAAGCTAAAAATATGTTCAAGAAAAATTCCAAAAAAAATTATCTTTTCTAAATTTTTAAAATTATAACCAAAAATTAGTTCCAATGGATAGTATAAAAGACTCTAAAAATTGAATAAAAAGAAAAAAATTATTAAATAGGATGATAAAAAATAAAATATAGCAAATATGTCTCGGAGAGGTTCTAAAACTTCTAATCCAAATCTCTTAAAATAGTGATTTAGAGATTGGAGAGAAGCCCAAGCACCCGTCCATCCGGCGTGACAGCCTTGGCGCTGGTACTTATCGCTTATTAATATCACCCGCACTTTTCCTTCCTCTCCTTTCGTCGCCTCGCCGCTGCTGCCTCAGTGCTTCCTCCTCCTCCCGCGCTCGCCGGAGCGCCGCTGCGGTGCTTCCTGCTTTCGGCCTGACGCAGCGTTTCTCCGCTGACGACAGCCTGCGGCGATAGTAAGAGGCGCACGTCCCTCGGCGAAGCGGCGGCGGTCTCGGATCCGGCGGTGGGGAGCCTGCGGGAGTCTCGGGAGGGGAATGTGGGTCCATGTTTGAGGCGTTTTCGGGCTGAGAGTCTGCGTCGAGATGAGACGGTGAGTGATCTGCGAGTTGTGGGTGGTGAATCGGGAATTGGGGGTGCGGGTGTGCCCATGTGGGTGGTTGGGGTTGTTCCAGGGGCTTGGGTTCTTGAATGTTTGTTGTTTTTTTGTGGGAATTTGCTGTAGTTGGATTCGATGAACAGGTTGATTCGTTCTAATGGGCTTGTTGCGCTTGTTCTGCGGTACATCTGTTGAGATTGAGGCGGCCGTGACCGCTTTATTTCTGTCGAATTGGGAGTGTTGATGCTGCTAGAATTTTTTTCTCTCTTCGTTCCAACGAATAATCGTGGAGATTCCTTCTGGTGTTTTTGAACCGAATTATGGTTGTTCCAACTGTTTGATTGAAAGAGATGAAGTGGTTTTAGGCGCAAATTTCGCGATTCCTATGCGCTCTTAGCTCAGGTGTTCCTGGCCAGTTCAATTCGTATTTCTCGTGTGATTCTCTTACTCCTAGTGTTTTTGTTCGGAGAAATTATCTTAATTTGCTGAACACAGTGGGGTAAATTCGCACTGACCTGTCTATTTTTGGGAATTCAAACTGTGTCGAACTGTGTTTAGTATGGTAGAAATTTTGTACTTTGTGCTTCAGTTGTTTCTAAATTCAAGTGTCTGGCAGTTTTGACCACTTTTTTTTTCGGAGGGAAATAGATCTGGCCGCCGCTATTTTCGCTCTTGTCCCTTCTAGTGGTTCCTGTTAGGCTGCTGTACGACGTGAATTTGTGGGCTATAGCTGTGCTTAATTTCATCTCTTTATTTGAGTTATTTCGGAGGGAGTTGCAAATGGATTTTGATCTCTGTGAATTGATTTGACCCAAACTTTTTCTTACGTTGTTTTGTGATTGAGATGGTACATGGCTGTTGGGTTCCCGAATCCCGACTTCCCGGGATCAACAGGAGGGTGTGACTTAGTAGCATCCTACTGATGTATTTGGGGAATTGGTATCTGATTGGCTACCGTGTTTTCATGGTGTGAACAATCCCAGTAATTGCTCTCCTTTTGTATAATTCGGCCGTGGCATTTATGCATATAAACTGATGTGGAAAAGGAACAGCGTAATATTCCATTTACACGAGTCCACATAAGATGAACCTTTTAATTCTGTCCACTTTGCTTTAGTTAGGCATATTCATTTCAGACTGTCAGTAGACCACCTCTAGCTATACTTTAGTAATGTGAAGTATAACCACATTTTTCTAGGAGGATAGCTAGTTATTTTTTTGTGTGTGTAACTGTGTATGCAGGTTGAGAGGAGGCCCATTTTGTTGAGCTGGAGACAAAGCATGGGCGCCTTTAGACAGTAAGCTCTGGTTGTATAGATCAAGGGACTGATGTCTTTAGGACAATGGCAGGGAAGGATGAAGTTGCCCTGAAACCTGTTTCATGTGGGGCAAGGTCACGTAGGGGTTGTGACCCATCATTGAGGCTGGGAGGTTCCATGAGAGACCCTTTTTTGAAGCACAACGTGAAGAAGTTTGATTTATCTAGCCTAAATTGGATCGATGAGATTCCAGAATGTCCCGTGTTTTCTCCATCAATAGAGGAGTTTGAGGATCCATTTGTTTATCTTAGAAAAATTGCCCCTGTTGCTGCAAAATATGGTACGGTATCTTCTCTCTTGTTCTTTTGTGATTATTTTCTTCTGAGTTGCAAGGACAAGTGGTCAAGGGAGTAGTAATGATTTCAGACGAAACTGATGATTGGCAAACATCATACCATGATTCTTTTTAAAATAAAGACATTTGCAAACGTGAAAGGCTGAAAACCTTTTCAATTGCACTACTCTACATGTTTCTAATCACCTCACAAGTTCAACGTAGTACAATTATTTCTGATTTTTATTTGACTTCCTGGAAATAGATGAGCTGCACGTCGAACCTAGCAGTAACTAACCAAACCTTTTGTTAGTGGTGGAAGTCTTCAGCCTAGATTTTAGTGTCATTTATGTTGCATTGTCTTCAGACAGGTTTCTGTACTTACTATATCACTGAGACTATTGTAATCTTCAGGTATATGCAAGATTGTTTCACCTCTGTGTGCTTCTGTACCTGTTGGCACTGTACTTATGAAGGAACAAGGTGGATTTAAGTTTACTACCAGAGTGCAGCCTCTTCGCCTTGCTGAATGGTCCAAGGATGACAAGTTTGCTTTCTTCATGAGTGGAAGGTCGGTCAGTTTATTGATACTGAATTACGGCTTGATAAGTGGTAATGTTATTTATATTGGGCATTTGAACATGAATCTTCAGAAAGTACACATTTCGAGATTTTGAGAGGATGGCAAATAAAGAATTTGTTCGAAGATACTCAAGTGCTGCTTGTCTTCCACCAAGATATATGGAAGAGGAATTCTGGCATGAAATAGCATTTGGCAAGATGCAGTCTGTTGAGTATGCATGTGATATTGATGGTAGTGCGTTCTCTTCTTCTCCTAATGATCAACTGGGCATAAGCAAATGGAATTTGAAGGTACTCATTTCATTTACCATTTTGAGAGACATTTATATAATACTTCATCACTAGATGCCACTTGTCACATCTGTAGTTTTCAAAGTTATGAGATGACAGCTCTTTATGCTTCCCACATTTATCCTTATTTTGCTGCGCATTTGGCAGAGAGTGTGCACATGACCAACTGCGCACTAAATTCTCACACTTGCAATTAAATCTTACTCAAGCATTGATATCCTGCTATAATTTGCATCATTATATGATCTTATCGATCACATGTGCTTGCTTAATGGTGTTTGAAAAATCCATCCGTGCTTTGATCCAGAGACTTTCTCGGCTGCCCAAATCGACACTGCGTCTGCTTAGAACAGCAATTCCAGTAAGTAGACTGTATTAATGATTTCCCATTCTTTCTTTTTTTTTTTGTTAGTTTTATGCATCTGTGTTTTTCAGGGAGTAACAGATCCAATGTTGTATATTGGGATGCTCTTTAGCATGTTTGCATGGCACGTGGAAGATCATTACTTGTACAGGTGCTTGATTAGTATTTATGTCATATTTCTACTGCCTATTCTTTTCACTATGCCGCCCATTGAATCTTCTGTTTGTTACAATATGAGTAAATGTTTTGCCAGTATTAACTATCATCACTGTGGGGCTTCAAAAACATGGTATGGAATTCCAGGCAAAGCTGCTTCAGATTTTGAGAAAGTGGTACGCGGACATGTATATGATCATGAAATTTTATCTGGTGAAGGGGAAAATTCAACATTTGATGTCCTTTTGGGAAAGACTACAATGTTTCCTCCAAATATTCTGTTGCGTCATCACGTTCCTGTCTATAGAGCTGTACAAAAACCTGGAGAGTTTGTAATCACATTTCCTCAAGCTTATCATTCAGGTTTCAGCCATGGTGAGGCCTCCTTACATTCTGTCAATAATCTTTTTATTTCACTATTGGGTATCTCAATAATATATTTTATTGAAATTTGATGGACATTGTAAAATATAAAACAACAACCAGGTTTTAATTGTGGTGAGGCAGTTAATTTCGCTATTGGAGAATGGTTTTCTCTGGGAGCACTTGCTAGTCAGCGTTATGCACTTCTAAAGAGAATATCGATACTGCCTTACGAGGAACTTCTTTGTAAAGAGGCAACACTTCTTGCTCATGAATTTTCTACCTGTGATTATAAAGATATGACAGAATCAACTAGAGATACATACAGCCAACGCTGTATGAAGATCCCCTTTGTGAAGTTGATGCGGGTCCAACATCATGTTCGTTGGTCACTTATGAAAATGGGTGCTCGCACACACTATAAAGCAGATATTGATGCCACAATTCTCTGTGGAATATGTAGACGTGACTGCTATGTAGCCCACATTATGTGTAACTGCAGAATTGATGCAATTTGCCTTTGCCATGGTAAGACCATATTAACACCAAGTGTCGATATTTTCCTCATTTGAGTTCATCCTTTTTACTCGTTTACCTTGTTTTGAAGATGAAGAGATTATGAAGTGCCATTGCAGCTGTGACCGTGTTGTATTTGTGAGGACAGACATCTTTGAACTGGAGGCATTATCAAAAAAGTTTGAGGAGGAATCTGGAATACTGGATACAGTTGAAAAGCAAATGGCTCGATGTGATGACCCTAGCCATCATTCTAACTTGTTCAACTGTACTGGTCAGGAAGAAGATTACTTCCCATACTGCAAGATTCATATAGATTCGTCCCCTGAAATATATAGCATTTCAGAGACAAATTTTATTGGATACGATTCACACAATCCACATCCTGCTGCATCAACAGTAACATTTTCTTTTGCACCACATGAGTATGCTACACAAAGTGATGTAAGACTCATTAATGTGTTTCTTATTGTTATGTTTATGTTCTGTTTTGGGCAAATAAAATATATTGATATTATTGTATATATGCAGGAGTGTACAAGTTCTGACAGAAGAACCTTCTCTAGCTCTTGCCCCGAGTATGCAATTACACCTGAAACTCCAATTATTAATGCTTACACCTTATCTACTCATGATAAAAAATGTCCCGACAAATTGGCTGCACATGATACTGATGATTCTGAGTGCGAGATATTTAGAGTAAAGAGAAGATCTGGCCTAAAACCTCAGAAAAGATACATGGAAGATGTAACAACAAATTTCACTGAGAATCAGGTACAAATATTTTTCTGTTGCTCATTAAAATGCCCACTCTCTCAAAAATAGTATGTTTTCAGTGAAACTGCTTCCTTGCAAAATCCAACATTTCATACCAATGTTTCACGTTTTCTAAAGAAATACAAATTTTAATGGGATGGCTGGATGCATAGTTGTTACGGCGACGCGGCGAAGCGCGGCGACCTACCACCTTCACAACTTTAACAACGCTTATGGCGCGCGGCGTGGCGTCGCCATAGACACATCGGCGCGACGAACAATATAGAAAAATAGCTTACAAGATTTAGAAAAATATATCAATATATAAGTACTAAAATACTAAATTGCAAATAACAATATTAGTATGGTATGATAAACATAGCAATACAATATCAAGTTACAATATTGTCACTTTAGATATATTATAATATAAAAAATATAATTAAAATTGCAAAAACATATTTAAAATTATGTCTAATAATATATTTAAAGTAAAGTAAATAATCTATTTATATAAATTTTACCACACAACCCATTTAAATTTCAGCCCATTTAAAGCCCATTTCTAAACCCTAACTTCTCCCCACTACCTCTCTCTCTCTCAGCCCTCTCTCCAGCCGCCACACTTCCCCTCCTCTCCCTCCTCTTCTCTTCCCCATCTTCTACACTAGTGCACTGGGCGGCCAAATCTGACCTCGCCGTGCCCTCGCCGCGGCCCTACCGCGCCCTCGCCACGCCCTCGCCACGCTCTCACCGCAGCCCCGCCGCGCCCTCGCCACGCCCTGTCGCACCCTCGCCATGCCCCGTCGAGCCCTCACCGCGCTCCCGCCACGCCCCATCGCACCCTTGCCGCGCCATCGCCACGCCCTCGTTGCGCCTTCGTATGGCGGGCGCCACGCCACGCGCCCACGCCACAGTGGCGCCACACACCTGTGACGCCCGCCATAGACACTTGGGCGATATGGCGGTCCGTGGTGAATTGTAGATTTTCGCCACGGCGATATGGCGACGCTATGGCGACGATATGGCGACGCCATAACAACTATGGCTGGATGTGCAATCAAAAATACGCCCCTCTGTGTGTAACGATACAAAGTGTTGATCTTCATTCCAGAAGGTGTTTATAAAATGGTTACTAAATCTTATGAACTAGATAGAGGTGAATTGGAAGGTGCATGATCAAGGTGAACTGAAAATGCTTAGAAACTACTTGAGTTCACAGAGTAGAGACATGACAATGAGGATATCTGTTCAAACCCATTTAGTAAACTCGAAGTTCAGTTCGTAACTTAAACCCATTTAGTGAACTGGCAGTTCAGATTATGGTGCAAATGCATACTTCCCTAGAACCTCCAGTATTGGCGTTCAACATTGATGTTCTGTTTTGTTACTGATGGCATCTTCTTGTTCCTGGTGGCAGGTATTAAAACGGCTGAAGAAAATTGATGAGCATGACAGACAAGAACAGAAGTATGCTGAATTATCTTGTGGTACAAGAAGTGACCCTGTCTATACTGATGATTATAGATATTGTGTTGACCTTATTTCTGAAACTGGCGATTACTTCATAGCTCCAACCAAATTGAAGATGATACATCAATCAGACGTAAATATTGTGGAGGATGGAGTTGCTTCCAGCCAGAAATATAATAGTTACAACTATCGATCTCCATCTACAGAGCTTGGGCCAAAACGCTTGAAGATTCATGGCCCGTCTTTTCCCAGTCAGATTTTTGAGCCGGAGGTATCTTGTAGATTCCAGGAGGGCAGTAGCGAATTGGCTAGCCAGCGTGCTCGATGAAGATTACTGGTCATTGGTTCTAACACTACATAAACAACATTGCTAACTACTGGAAGCTGAAAGCTACCTCCAGCCAATCTTTCCAACTATTGGTCACTTGGTAACGTATGGCCAGAATTGAATTCTTCTGCAGGCCTCCAATAGAGGAACTGCCATGGACTCTTGACTGGATTCTTGATTTTATTGCTGGGTCAGTTTTGTGATAGGGAGACTGAAATCTGTAGGCAGACAATTTCTGATGTTAGTTCATTGTACATCTTCATGTGCATCTCCTTACTTGTAAGTTTTTCTCTGTGAAGAGGCTAGTCTACTACTCTTACCAACTTCTTTCATTCTTTTTCCACACATACACATGTACCTAGAAGCTCAATCAGATGCAAATATGAAATTGATACTGTAGATACCCTAATGAGTCAGCCGTTCTACTTTCTAGTTTCTGCTGGTCCTTGCTCTTTTCATGTAATCTCAAATGATCATATTTCTTATGTTATTATTGGTACCGGTACATTTGTCTCGCGATGTGTTGATTACTTTGATTTGTTAATAAATTGATTGATGCTAACAGGAAATCACTAGCACTGATTGTTCATGTTGCATAATGCAACAAAGTAGATGCTTCGTGATAACGTATAACGAAGCCCATGAAAAATGCTCGAATAAATCATATTGTATCGAAAGTGGGTGTAACAGAAGTCAGAAGGAATAAAGGAGCTACTTCAGTCGGGAAATCAAAATCGGCACCTATTTTGGCCATGCCATTCTTTCACCTAAAAAACCCAATTGCAACTTCCAGTTTTTAGATCCTGATATGCTAAAACCTACCACTGGAGATTTAACAAAAGGTAGAGAGATGAAACAGGTCAAATTAACTCCAAAATAACATAAATCTGAATTGTCCATGTTCGGAGCGGCATATTGTATATTACAATCTGCATGAGAGGCCACTCTTTAAGGTGGCAAGCAACTAAATTGTCATGCAAATAGTTTCTACTTGCGGAATGAAAGCATCTATGCTGATTCCCAGCCAGATATCAGGTAGTCTAGAGAGAACTGCCTGCCTATTCTTTTCCATATGCTTCTCAAAATTATGCAAATTAGGCATAATAAATTATGCTGTCATGCATGGTGGGGCAAGCACAATAGCAATTATCACTTGCTTTCACTTACCCATGTCACAATCATGTTGCTCCACCTGCTGAATTACTGAAAAAGCCACGATGATGACCTATACGAGCCATTAACTGGAGAGTTTGGCATGATTTTGAACGACTATCATGGCTCTACATTGGTAAAGAGCTATTCCTTCATGGAAAGCTCATGATGGGTTCATGAGGAAAGATTTGATATCTTTTCTAACTTTGCCTACTCTTTTTTCATTCCTTTGTGGATGTTTACAAAAATACATGTCGTCAAATCATCACATGCCTTTGAAGACAAGTTAAAAAGAAGGATTCTCTTTGCTGCCACTCTTTGGTGTTTCTGATGACTGAACCATTGCCAAGAACAAAAAAAAAAACACAACAAAGTTCCTGCCCTTGTGGTCTTTTCAGTTTGGCCATCATGTCAGCGCCATCCAATGATGAAGATCCAGTTTCTCGGTTTGCAAGGGCCAAGTATTAAGACGAATACATGCATGAGTGGCAGAAAAATGCCTTCAGATTCATTTCAGCTCTTGTTTATTAATGCAATTGAACTAAAATTATGTATTTGCTCTTGTTTATGGGGTCACCACTCGCCCCAGGTCCATGGCCGTGCCATGCATGTAAGTAATGGACACTGGTGCGTACCTTTGCGAATAAATTGTTGCATGCCCTCTGCCTGGCCATGAATGGCTATCAAAATCCTCAACAAGATGTGACCACACTCTGAACGGGGACAAACCATTAAAGGCCACAAAGTTCAAGGCCTCCATATCTTGAACTACATGCTCACAACTCATGAGTATTATGCAACAACCCCAGTATATGACTGTCAATGATGCTGCTAATATTGATATAAACCTATAATAGTCATGGACATAACAGTTGTATGATGTAGTGTCTACTATCTCGGCTGGTTTTACTAGTACTCTGCAAGTGTTTTGTAGGACCTAAGAAATTAAAATTCCAACCTGATACACTGTAGATATTGCCGAACCAGTGGAGGATCCTTCTAAATAGTACACTTCACATGGCTCGCCTGGGGTGTGAGGTTTGCAAGGTCGAGCTGAGTGAGATCAAAACCTTCCCCTGAACTGATCTAATTTATTTACTGCATCCCTATTGGCCAGGCAATATATAAAAAGCAAATATTAAGTTATTCGATCCTCCTTAAACTAAGCATCTACCGGCCTAAGTAAATCAGGTCTGACAATATAATCATTATACAATCATATTCCCTGTCGGCGTCGTGCTATCTTATTACTGCTTACTAGTTTAGATCAAATCGGATCTGTTCTGTAGTGGCTTCTATGGTCAGTCTTGTCAATCGAGCTGAATCCAGTAATTTATACCCTGGGAATTATTATTTTTTTTGGCCATTTGACCTGTCAGTCATTTCTCAATATCCACATCATTAATTAAGAAATCCCCCTGCGTGTACATGGAATCTGGTGTCCAGATTATCAAATCCACAATACTGATTTAGATGCCCTAGGTGTGGCTCAGTGGCTGTTCACTACAGTCAGCACAAGATAAAGAACAGGCAGAGGCTACCACAGTGTTCTGTACTGCCACTGTATCACTCTACTCCTGTAAGAAATTAAACAAGAACTGGGTGAGATAATAGGATGGTCAAATTGTGAGCAGTGAGTAATTTTGACTGTCGGTAGCTGGACCATAGCACGGTCAGTGGGGGCCACACCGGGCGGGGAGGGGGGGGGGGGGGGTATGATAGGTGGGGGAAGCGGCCATGCACGGCCCCCATGCTAGCTCGATCAGGGGGTGGGCTCTTGCCTCTTGGTACAATCCATGCATGGATGCAGGCAATCCGCTCCTTGGGCATTATGTGGCTCCACTCTTCTCATTTACAACTCCGTCCGAGGCCAGGTCGGTCTCGCTGCTGTCCCCGTCCGGGCACATGGCGCTACGTTGGAGATTGTTCCTCTACGTTGCTTGCTTCGCGCGCGGCTTCCTTTCTTCTTTCCATGGTACTCGATCAACGAGTATGCTAGCTCTTGTGCTACTGCGATGCAATTGCAAGCGATTCGAGCTAGCATGCATGCACGCATGTCGTCGTCGTCGCCGGTCCAGTACTCCAGTCTCCCTGTAATTTTTGGTTGAATTGATAGGACCATAGGAGTAGTCAGTAGTACGACTAGTTAGTTCAATGTCATGAAGAGTGTGGGCAAATATTGGATCCGGAGGGAGATGTGTGCCTGCGGCGTCAATTTTTGGTCGAGGAAGGCAACAATCCCGGTGTATGCTCAAAACCAGGGACCATGCATGCATGTCTGTTCTTGTCCAAACATATCAAGCTCGCAGGAATAATAGTGCTACAGAAAGTCAGAAATAAAGACACCACCTTATTACAGTCCATGTCTGGAGATCTGACTATAGGTATGTGTGTGTGCTGTGCTCGATCGGTGCATTATATTATTGTCGATCGCACAGTTCTCATCTGCCAGACATGAACATAAACAAACAGCGATGGGCCTGATCGATCCAGTTATTAATTAGGTGAACACTGTTCTCATGGCTCCCTCGTGCTAGCTAGCTCCATATTACGATCTGTCGTCGTCATCATATCGCACCCATCAATGCCAGCTAGCTCATCTTGCTGCAGCTCTCACGTTACTGTTCTGCGAGGCCGATCAATTCAACCTGCAGGCTGCAGCTGGCTAGCAAGCTAAACCATGGCGCCACGTCGTCCCGCTCGCCCGGGGAGAATGTTCTCGCCTCGCCGACCGTTTGATCGGTGCAGATCGCCGTGCGCGGCCGCGGCGCGGCGCGTGCAGGGCATGTGGTCGAGTACGTGGTTGACGACGACGACGACCGCACCGACACGTACCCGACAGTGAGCTACTACTGGCTAAGCTAGGCGGTTCCATTTCGCGCGCGCGGCGCATGCAGATGCAGCTACGCCACTTGCGGTCGCGGCACCCGCGAGCGCGCGGCGCGCCCCATATGGCCGGGCGCGCGCGTCGTACGCGCAGAAATTCCGGGGCCGAGAGCGCGCGCGCGAGAGAGCTCCCGATCCGTTCCTCGCGCGCCGCGCCCGCGAGCGCGCGAGAAGAGGGCTCTCTTCTGGTCTCTGACACACGCGCATCTCGCTAATTCCACCGCGCTCTGCAGTGCAGTGCAGGCTATCTCCACGAAGATTCCAAGCTAATTAATTAATCTCGTGTGCAGCGCGAGTTAGGACGAACATACAGTCACAGCTAGACTAGCAGATACTATACCTAGCTTGCTCCTAGATCTACTTTAACTTAACCTTGCGGCTTACTTTAATTAGTAGATATACTGATTAGCTACACGATGTCTATTAACTGATTCCAAACAGCTCGGTTCTCTGAACGTATAGTACATCATATCTTTTCAGTAGTATACAACTTGCGCTTGGGAAGTGGGATATATATTGGTATATCTTACTTCCACGATGACTCCCGCACAAAGTAGCTCATCTATTTCTGTCTTGGCGAGGCCAGCTCTTTCTGTCGATAGCATACATAGCCTTTGGCGCAAGACTCTGGCCCTTGGGTTCATGAGCAAGACATGCATGCTTTATGATACTTCGATCAAGTTCCAGGATGTCTTCGTCAGACCACATGAAGATGTCCAGAATGCTCCTGATCACTTCCTCTAGCGGAACCATGTCTTCCGGCGTCAATCCCCCACCAAACTGCACGGGTACTCTAGGCCCCCTTCAGTGAGGATCTTTGTTACGATCGATCCTTCGGGGTAGGGCTTGAGGGTCGGTTCCCTTGCAGGGTTGGCCGATAGCTCTGTATCTCCTGGGTGCTCTCGTACATTGTTGACCTGCCGGGCTTCAAGTGGGGCGACGTGGCCTTACTCCACCCTTCGCGCCATCGCTTGATCACTAAGGATGGTGAGCACTCATCCTTGCGTGGGCATCTTTAAGCACAAATATTTATGGTGCACAATGGCCTTGAACTGGTTCAGCATGCCCCATCCAAAGATAGCGTTATAGGTGTACAGGGCATCGACGATGTTGAAGACAACCTCCACTAACCTTGCAAGGTTACCCTCGCCAAAAGTGACTTCTAGGCCTATATGGTGCGTCGAGGGGGGGGGGAGGTGAAGCCTTGTAGAGGGCGGGCTGTCGGGAGCAGGTGATTCTATGGGACACAGAGTTGGTCAAAGGCGTGGGTGAAGATTATATTGATCGATCTTCCTCCATCGACCAGCACGTGCTGGATTTTGGTGTCGTCGATGTCAGCGGAGATGACAAGGAGGCCAGCGTGCGGGAACTTAACTTCGAGAGCATCGTATGACGTGAAGGAAATGGTCACATGTGACCACTCTAGCAACGTTGAAGCTGATGTCGAGGTCCCGATGTGTCCCACTTCACGCACATACTCCCGGCGCTGCCGTTTTGATATGTTGCCCATGGCACCACCTCTGATGATGGGCAACACCACTCGCTTATGACGGTTGGGGCCATCTTTGATCTTCGGGGGTGGCATCAGGCTTGACACCAGGATGTGTTGGGGAGCTTTGTGACCTTCGGCCCACCTGATGGCCTACACCGGCTTAGGACGGATGACTTGTGGTACTTGCCTCGTAGGGCTAGGAAGGATTTACATGAATCGGTGTTCTGACTCCAATTCTCTCCATGAACGTTACAAAAAAAGTTCGGCTCAGACCGAGGGGTCCTACCAGGGGCCTTGAGCTGCTGCCCCGACCACCATTTTGGTTCGGATGATACTTTTGTGGCTTCGTGGAGGCGATGTTGACTACCTTCATCCAAAAGTGCTTTCGTCCACATCGAGAGTCATTTGGCCGCTGCTCCAATGGTGCAGCTCAGGGAGGGCTTAGGGCCCTCGCTTCGAGAGCTTTGACAATTGGGGCATGCACTTGGACGACGATTGTGGTTCTTCGGAGCTATCCTTCCTCTAATCGGGCGTACTCTTTGAATTACGTCATTAGTTGGGCCACCGAAGATACGGGCTTCCGGTGGAGCTTGTCGAGGAGGTTGAGATTGTTGATGCCTTCGTGTGTGGCATCGATGACCGAGGATGCATACAACCCTTTAATTTGGGTCTTCGTGTGAGTGAAGTGCTGCGAGCATTGGCGCAACATTTCTCTCGACTGTTGCTTCACTTGGAAGAGGCTTCCCGTAGACATCGGGACGACAAAGGTCCCTTGGATGTTATTGATAAAATTCTTCTTCAAGTGTTACCATGACTTCACGGATCCTAGCTTTAACGACTAGAACCATCGGAGTGTGATCCCTTCGAGGGCAAGGGGAAAGCACTTTGCCATTATGTTACACACCCCGAAGTACTTAGGGAGTTTGGCCGCTCGGAACTTAGGGTCAAAGCACACCCTATGCAAGTCGGGGTGCAGTAGGGAGTCTTCGTCGAAGGAGGCGTTCTGCTTGTCCCTCTAGGGTTCTTGATATTCACAGTCGCTCACTGTGACAACTTTGGGAAGTGTTGGTGGTTCGTGCGATGCGCTCTAGGTGCAGAGATGGTGCACCACCGCCTGCCGCCATCTTTGTAGCCCTGCCTTGAGCTAGGCCGCTCAGTGGTCATGATGTCGTTCAGGCTCTCGCTTCCTCCAAAGTACGTCTTTGGGTCTTGCAATCGAGCGAAGTCGGTCCGGAGTACCGTTGAAGCTGGGAGGAGGCCTTTAGTTTTGCGGAGGTCGACCGTTCCTTGCAAAATGAGATCCTGAAGAGCCGTGGGCAGACCCGCGGACCCTAAGACGCTTCCTGTCGATGAGGGAACCAAAGTGCCCTATTTGGTCCTTGGCATAGTGCTTGGTCCCATAGGGGCAGTTGTTTTGACGAAGGAGGTAACATTGTTTGGCTGTGGGGGCACCACAGAGGGCTCTGTAGTCCTTGTAGTGGTGTTCTCATCTCCCTTTCCGGAGGTCCGGGCGGACCTTCAGATGGGAACTACACTCTTGCTCTTCTTTGGAGGCATGGATCTGAAGAGTTTGATGGTAGAGACACTAGTTTTAGTACTAAGATCCCCACAGACGGTGCCAACCGTTGGCATAAAATATTACACTAACATGTTTAAACAGCCTCGAAGGGCTAGCTTATGGGAAATAATTATGTTTGGACTGGTTCAGGCCTCTGAAGGGGATAACAACCTTACGTCCAGTTTGACGTGTATTCTTAGATTGAATTATGGGTCCCCTATTACAGTAGAGAGGGCAAGTATTTATAGGCAAAGATACGATAGGAAACTACTATTATGTCCTCTAGTTACAACCGTCATTGTGGAATCTATTCACAAGACTTCATAGGGGTAGAATAGTTAAGACACGTGTGAACACAACTGTAAAGAAAACATCTTCTCCTAGATTATGGTGTGCCTTCAGGGTGAAACCTCCATAGAACCGAGACATCCTCCAGAATAATCTGACCACCTAGGGGCTTTGGGGCATCCTTGTGATGGACTTTGGGGCCCATGACGAGAGGCTCTGAACCTATTACTTCGAAGTATGCCTCAAGGTTGCCGGAGGGCTTCGAACTTTAGGCTTCGAAGTGCCCTTCGAAGAAATTCGTCTAAACGTACTATTGATGAGATTATTTTCCCCCAACATTTTTCTTTCATGTTATAAATGTCATCCCTCTCACAAATAAACAAATCATATTTTTCCAAAAAAAAATAAATAAAGGGCAACAAAATTATATAAGTTGATTTCTTAATTATTATACAAAAGTCCAAAATGATTGGTATAAGAAATCATAGATAGTACAACAACAATAGATTGTATAACAACAACAAAGTCTTACAATCATAAGCAAGTTATGATATGCTATAGATAATACTAGCTAGTGATAAAACATCTACTAGTAGTGAGATCAATTTCATAGCTTAGTAGTTTTTTTGATACGCGGGTGGGTGAGCCGCTGTAGTGCATTAAGAAGATGAAAGGGACAAAAGAGGTACCAAGCTATTTTCAATACAGACGAAGAACAAAGAAAAACATATGAAAAGCATAGGATTACACCCTATAGGAAGGAGAAGGGGAGGTGGAGGAATTCATGATCAAGGCACCACGCTTAGATGAAGGCAGCCTCTACATTAGTGATGATGTTTTGAGCTATCATGTATGTGGACTCTAAGAAGGCATTGAAAATACACTAATTCCACTCCTTCCAAACATGCCGCCATATGGAGATCATAATCCCATTAAAGGTCTTTCGACTATCCCATGAGACAAAATGAGAAGCCTCATGCCACCAATCATGAATGGAACCCAATGATGAAAGAGGGTCAATGTTGGTCAGTACAAAATGATCTGTGACTATTGACACCAAGATTTGGTAAAGCCCAGACCCACTAAAGATGCCACATGGCCAACAGAAGTCAAAGATGATTCGGTCAAAGATGGTCAAGGAAGCCCATCCATACTGTTACAACATGACCGGATGTAGAGGAGCTGATGAAGATAAAGATGAAAAAGAAGATAAAGATTACCCAGAAATCGGTTAGGATAGAGTGCTTGGACGACACGTCTCCAGACTATAAATATGTACTCCTAGTTAGATTAGAAACACACATCTCTGTCAAACAACTACTCGGCGTATCGCCACCCTTGGTTCCCAAGGTTTATCCCGGCGGGGATCGGCACTCTGAGCTGGGCTGCATCATTTTGATCTCCGGCGAAGAGGTGAGTGCCGCCACCCCCGACGATCGTATCGACTAGGTCAGTATCCTCACGACTTCATCATAATTGATCTCTTAAGGTGAACGTAGAAACAATATGGTCGCTAGTTCTCGGTGTATTGTCTAGGTCTAAGGCCCTGTTTGTTTCATATTCTGATAGCTTTAGCTACTTCTAGAATCTGATGCGAAAACAAACGGTCCAGATTCTGGACTCAGATTGTGAGAATCAGTAGCTGCAGAATCTAGAAATGAACTAGAATCCAGAAGCTGAAAAACACCAGGTACTCAGACTAGCTAGCTAATGGGAATCTCTAGTTGCTAGAAGCTGAAACAAATAGGCCCTAAGGCTGTATCAAATTGATCTCTTAAATTGATGTGATATAGGTGGGGTAGTTTGAGGCTTCTTCAGTTAAGTCCGGCATCTCTTGCTATTGTCTTTTTCATGTTGTATACCGTTCATCTAAATAAAGCATTCCCGATACTTTAATATATTATTAAGATCATCGTGATTAGCTACTATCATGGTTAGGTCCGATTTAGTTATTGTGATGATTTTCATGATATAGACATGTTATCTACATGTTTTATTTATTTCCATCAAAGTACAAACCGACAAGTTATCTTCAATTCAACGACACATCTTATCCGCAATCGGAAAAGCTCTCATCGGCCTATATGGTAAAACTACCCATCTTATCGACCGATGGCACATTCGCTCGATTGCTTCACCCCTAGTCATCGATCCTATGGCCGATCGACATGATATTCCACGAATATCCCATCCGCATCGCGATCATTGGCTCGATAGCTGATAGACTATGCTATTGATCATATTTTCCTATTTCCTTATTAGTTGCATGGTCAAACTGATTGGCATGCCTTGAACCAATTTTTTCTAAGAACGTAGAACATGCACTAGAGTTAAGCAGATCTCTCAGGCCACGCGTGTGTTAAAGTGTGACCAAAAAACGCACCAACAGTGACGATGTCACAAATTTGTCTGATGGAGTTTCAAGGGTGCATCGGTAAAGATAGTAGAAGGCATCACAAGGACATCCATGTCTCAACAAATTATCCACAGTGAGGATTTTTTCTTAGTCAAGGTCCAAACAAAAAAATGCACTTAGCCTCCACCCGTGACGTCCAAAGCTCGGTCGAGATAATTGGACGACATTAGATAACGAACTACAAACAATAAGATAACCTCTTGAAGTAATCTCCGTGCTCATGCTAGCGCTAGGAGATACCATCCAACTAGTTCTCTTTAAGGTTGGTGCTTGCGACCGACCCTGCAATTTTCAAATAACTGCTATGATGTTGCAAGGGAGAGAGCTTGTGGACCACATGAATCTAGGCATTACCACTCATAGATTTCCAAATGGTCTATATTTTCTTATGCTTAGGGCTAATAGATCTAGAGTGACAAATTTGAGAGGTAGAGGATTGCACCAACTATCATGCCAAAAAATGTAAAGTTGCCATCCCCAAGTGAAATGGATGTTGAGACACGAAATAGGTCCTCATCTTTTTCATATTAGATAGGGGGCAAGGAAACCCAAGGCCGAGAGCCATCCTTCCACTACAACCAGAGCCATCAAAGCCTAAGAGCATGACCTATGAGCTCAAGCTTTGAAACACCAAGGCTAGCAAGGTCCTTGGGCATGCAAAGAGCTCTCAATTCATGAGGCAAAGCTCCCCCAACATTGCTTGGTTATTGTCTTTGGTCCAAAGAAAGCAACACCGCCTTCTGTCCAACTATTTGATAAACCACTTATTCTTTGTGAACACAACCAAGTGGAAGACTGGGATCACACACAAGATTGCTTTAAGGAGAACTAGCTTCTTTGCCTTGGAGAGTAAACACCCTTTCCAAGACATGAGCTTTTTCCCATCTTGTCCAAAAGTACCTGAAAAATATTTTTGCTTGGTTAGAAAAAATGAAGAGGTAGCCCCAAATACATGCAAGGGAAATCTACTTGCTTAGCTAGGAACACGTGTGTATTTTTCTCAAGGACAAGTTCCGAACATTTATTGGGAAAAACATTGTTTTGTTGTAATTAACTTGAAACCCCGAAGCTCTACCAAAAGTGTCACAATTGGCCTCAGGATGGCAAGCGTTGATGAAGAAATCGACTTCGTCTACATAGAAGGATGCCCAATTATGTATGTTTGAGATGCCAAGAGGAAACAACAGATCACTGTCTTTAGCATAGGCAATCAATATGTGAAGGGGTCGATGGCAAAGAAGGAATATCATAGAAGAGAGTTGGTCCCCTTGGCCATGCTGAAAGAGGTTGCATGGTACTCCATTTAGGATAATTGTCAAAGATAAAGAGAAACTGACAAATCTAGCGGATCCAGCATGGGCCAAAACCTCTATGGTGAAGGACTTAAATGAGAAAAGGCTAGTTGATTGAATCAAAGGCCTTCGTTATATCTAACTTGATGAAAATCGAGAGGAAATTAAGTTGTTTAAGCTTGCGAAGACAACCTTGAACCAACAAGAAATTATCATGCAACCCCTCAATTTAATGAACGCATATTGGTGCGAACCGATTAAGTCAACAAGCTTGGGCGCTAATTTGTTGGCCAGTAGTTTTGTTGCAATCTTTATGAAACTATGAATGAGATTAATTGGTCAAAAGTTGTTGGGCAAATGAGAGGCGGGGTCTTTATGTAGGAGGGTGATGTAGGCTAAGTTTAGCAGGTGAAGGTTTTGTGAGCCATGTTCTAATGTGTGATCCAAGGCCTTTCATAGATCGACTTTAATGGTGTCCCAACATATTTTATAGAAATTGTTAGTGAAATCATCCAGACTAAGAGTTTTATCATTTGGAAGCGAATGAATTGTATCTTTAACTTCTTCGAAGGAGATCACTTGATCCAATTGCTGGAGGTCTATGGGGGTTGGATATAGGGAGTACAATGAAAGGGCACACAATCTGGGTGTCACTGTTCCTAGGTGATTTGTGAAAAAAAGCCTCCAAGATTCTCACTTTAGTCTAGTGCTCGGACATTAGGTGTCCATTTTCTTATAATGGAGGGAAGAAGTTTTGTGTTCGATGACTATTCATTTTCATGTGAAAAAATTGGTGCTTGCATCTCCTAACTTTAGCCAACAAGCACACGATCTTTAGCAGGCCATTGATTTAAGGATTGCGGCAAGATCCAACACGATCATGCACAACGTTGAATGTAGTTCACGCTCTTCGGAAGACAAGTTTCAGTTTTCTTGAGCTTGGTCAAAAAGGTGAATGATTTCAGGTTCTATGAAAAAACAGAGCCGTAAGTCACCGATCTTAGAAGAGATCCAAAACTTAAGGGCTTTCACTAGCCACTTGAGCTTGTCATGAAACATTTGGACATCATCTAAACATCACACCAGCTAGAAGTGCCACGAGCCAAAAAGTACTTCCATGAAATCTTCCATGTGTAGCTAGTAGTTCTCAAAATGGAACATAGATTGTTGTTTGGGGGATGCACTTAGAAGAGGAATGGGGGTGTAATAAGATATTGACGAATACATGACACTAAGATAGGTCCTAGGGTTTGCTAACATCTAGTCGGTCGACCCCAAAAACATGATTTATTTTAGTAAGCGTTGGAGTCGTTGTGTTGCTACTCCATGTCAAGCGCCTGCCATACAATTTGACTTCCATGAGATGCATCATATTGATTAATGCTCTAAAGTTGTTAATGAGTTCTCAGTTAATGTTAGGAGTATTTTCTTCTTTATCTTAGAGTATCATGTTGAAGTATCCTAATAGGAGCCAGCTATGAAGGTCTAGCAGCCTCATTGCTTCAATTTCAAGGAGGAAATCTCTCTTGTTAGCTTCACTTTGGGGTCATACACATCAGTTAGACTTCATTGATTACCATTCCATTTATTTTGGATTGTGGTAGTGTTGGAGTGTAAACCTAAGTTAGAAGCATTCAACACAAAGAAGAGTTCATCCACTCCTTGCAAGATACCTCCACTAGAATTAATCGTCGGTAGATGCACAAAAGAGTTTGCGAAGAAAGGTATGATACAACTACTAACAAACAAGTCATTTACTACTAACAACTTCATCTCTTGTAGACATATTATGTTGGTGCAAGGGAGGCCATGAATTGCTTGAACACAAACTACTTTACTAAGGAGTGTCGTTGCGTGGGAACAACAATAGCCTACGGGAGATACCCATAGTTTGATTTATGTAGGTAAAGGGGAGTCACGATTATGGACCGATGGTTATCTCAACGGGTGAGGAAAAAGATGGATGAGAGAAGGGACTCGAGAGGATTTTTAGACTTGTTTGGGTCTCCCTGAGGATAATAATCCTACTCATGTGTTTGTATGATTGTAAGAGGGAGTTCTCAAAAAGGGGTGTCTCTCTCAAAGAATATCTAAGAAGGAGATCAAAAAAGGTCTCCCATCCCTAAAGCCTCAACTTGGTCCTTTTATATGAGAAGAACACGGGGGGTATAGGAAGGTAATTGTCGTACTAATGGCTGTGTAAACAACCACATAATGGCGGGTTAGTGTCAGAAATAACTATAATGTTTGATGATGCTCTTGCTAAAGGTAACTGTTGCCTTGATGAATTGCAGACCATCCGTTGAAGTCCAGGCACTCGAACAAGCATCTTTCCGAGTGCAGGCTTTAGAGGACTTTTGGTCCCCTAGAGTCAGTCTTCATGAGTCAGTCGATTAACTAACAGTCGGCTCGAAACCACTCGACAGGGTAACCGGGGTTATATCCCCGACAGCAGCTCCCAAGCATTTTTTGGTGTGTGATTGACTCGGAGCAGATGGAAAGAGCACCAAGCAATTTTGTTGCTGATATAATTTTCATGATCAGTGCACCGCCCAGGTGCACCTACCAAGTGCAGCCCCTAAGACTGAAGTTTCTTCAACGAATAAGCTTCAGTCTCAAAAAATGTCTTCTGAAAACTTTTCTTTAGCACCGATGAGCAATGGAACCGTATGGAACCATTGCGGGCAAAAGTGTTGCACATAATAGTGGCAGTTGGTGTTGTCAGTTCTGAATGGCCCGTGCAACTCCCAATGTTGCTTTTGGTGGATGGAGTGAGGGCAACTGTCACTTTTTGCTTCAACTTCTGCTGCGTGGTTTGAAGTTCTTCTAACAGTTCTAGGAACCATGCCGGCACAATTGATGACAAAAGCACTCTTGGTTGTGTGTTTTACAACCACGACACTTCGAATTTTGGAACCATCTAGAGAGAAATCGAGGGTTATAAATAATCTCCTCGGTGTACCTTGATCTTTTCCCCCAATCTTTGTGTCTTCTTCCCCATTCGATTTCCTGGCGTCTCACAAGAGCACTCGGCATTACAAAACTATGTGGTTTGCTATCGCAAATCCCGGGGGTTATTTAACCTCAAACCTTTGGCGGGTGCCTCCAAATTTTTGATGGCGGTGAGCGCTTCTCGGAGGTTGGTCAACTCGATGAACGAGTTCCGACCATCGATGGGGGGAGAAGAGGTGGTGTTGGCACTAGAGAGTGTCTTGAGACGATCACCAATCAGGCGCACCATTCGGTTGAAAAAGCCACAGCTGAGAGGAATGCGGCTTTGGCCGAGTTGGAGAGGACAAAGAAGCAGCTTACTAAGTCAGAAGCTTCCGCTAAGAAATGGCTCGATGAGTACAAAAGTATGAACTTCTTTCATAAGCTTCTCCATTTATGGCGAATTATGTCAATATATGCTCTGAAAACTTACTTTGCTTTGTAGAGCTTCATCGTCGTGTAGGGGCTCAATTTGCTAACTTGGAGCAGCACCTAGCCAGCACTCAGAGGTGTCCGGATGTTTATTAGACGAGTGCCGAGAAGCTGATTTGCATGGTTGATGATGAGCCTTCGAACTCGAGTGGTCAATGGAGGAGTCGTTGGATCAACTCGAGGGTGCTGATGAGCGGTTGAGGCAGATGATTCGAGATTTCATGAGGACAGTGGCCATTCATGCACTCGGGATCGTCCGGGCGCTGTATCCAACTGCTCAGTTGGATTATATCAAAGCAGGGTGGCCCGCACATATCTCTGAGACTAATGCCGGACGCATCCATACTGAGGTTGAAGAAACTGCCAAAGCTTTTATCTCAGATATAGAGATTTATCCTCCTACACCTACCGAGTGAAAAATATATGTGACATATTTGAAGACATTACATTTTAAATGTATTGCTGCCTTTATCAGTTTGTATTCTTGCATGGAGTCTGACTGGTTTGTGACCTTTTGTTTATACGATATAGCTCAAGAATTTCAGCGTAGGGAAACTTAGGCCATGTGCATGCTTTTTATTGCCGTTGGCTTTACGTATATTTCATAAGGTGACACAAAAAACTGGTTGGAAAAAGAAGGCGACTCTTAAGCAATCGGAAATTGATTGAATCAACTCAGCTAGAGCGGATCGTGGATACAGAGCGAACTATTGTGATAATTTGAAAAGAACTTAAGAGTCGAAAAGGCAATTGTTTAATCATTCAGAAAATAGTATCTTCCAAAACTCACGCAGAGCGGATCATGGATACAAAGTGAGAATACCGCAAGAAATCCAAAAAAATGCTTAAGAGTCAAAAAGGTAGTCGTTAAGCATTGGGGAATAGATGATCTTCCATAAGTCAGCCAGAGCGGATCATGGATACAGAGTGGGAAGACAGCAACCAATCTAAAAAATGCTTATAGGCAAATGAAAATTGAATTTGAATGACGTATCAAATTCTTGCGAGGATTAAAGACTTAGCTGGGTATAACTGACATTGGGGATATCAAATCCTGTAAATTTTTGCGAGTGAACTCCGTTGGAATAAATCCTAGCAAAGTCTTTGATGGAGCCAAAATGTTAGGCATGCTAAACGTACTATCATCCATGCCGCCTTTTCAGGCGACACGATGAGTCATGTTGACCGCGCATGCATGGAAGTGGATATTGACCGACACAATATGGAGCTTGACGGAGAAATTCTCGGTGTGCCATTTATGGAGTTTCATCATTAATGGGAGACTGGTGATTTGTTTCCAATCTCCTTATTCTATCCTATAAATAGGCGCATTTTGTGCCAATTTCTCCAACATCCAAGCGTAAATCACTTATTCTGATGTCTTGATATGATGGCTTCACAATGGGCTATCAGGAGCCCCCAGAATTCAGGTGAGTGCCATCTAGTATTTCTTGTATTTTGTCATGCTACTGTTACTAAAGTGTTTGATAATTATTTTGTAGGATCATCTGGAGAATGTCTTCGCAAACCAACTGAAGTCGTGTTGCAAATACTCAGAGAAGAGTAGCAGCATTGGTGTTGGTGTTTAGTGATAGGATTGCAAGTCCATGCGGCGACCTTATGGCGGTTCTCCGACCGCTGCCTAGGCTTTGTGAGCCCGTACGGCGACCTTACGATGGCGTGCTGGAGTGGGCTATTACCCTCTCGCCACCCTCAACCCCTTGAGGTTGAAGCAGTGTGGCAAGGTGACGCGGAGAAGGAAGGCCTCTTGAGTAAATATAATGCTCACCTTTTGTCTTCTCCAACCTCTTCTCTATGGAACTCGGCAGGGCAGGTCTACGTCTGGCCTACTTGGGAATGCTACTGTATGGTCTGTGTATAGACCGTGTGGTGAAGCTACATCCGAGCGGCAACGAGCTCGTATCACAATACTTCTGTGACATGCGTGTCAGCAATGAAGATCGACCTTCCTTGGGGAATGCCCCAATGGAAGGTACGTCTTTGGCGCAGCGGTTGATCTTGGCTCTTATTGTCGAGATTAACCCGACCCCATAGTTGATAGCATCATAGTCGTTGAAGGCATCCATGAGGGGCACTCGTCGATGGATCAAGGCTCGTCGGCGGTCTTGGTGGCATCGTCAGAGATGCGCAT
Source organism: Zizania palustris (assembly GCA_019279435.1). Classification (NCBI taxonomy): domain Eukaryota; kingdom Viridiplantae; phylum Streptophyta; class Magnoliopsida; order Poales; family Poaceae; genus Zizania; species Zizania palustris. The sequence goes on along the minus strand of JAAALK010000287.1, from coordinate 41,118,536 downwards.
CTTGCTCACTGAGTCGGGAGTGTGTATTGAAGAATATGCTAAAAAGCTTATTCACACGGCTTAGCCGACTCGTGGGGCTTCTCGCACTTGGGGATGTTCCAGCACTGTTGTTGACGCTAAAATCTATCGATAAAGCACCAACGGACACTACCGTCAGTTTGGTGATACAAAAGCGCACATACACCTAAGGGTGGCCCGCTAAACGTCAGCGACCACATTCCGATGACCCATGAGTGTGACAAGGGGATATGGCTGGAGTTGCTAGGCAATTAAACTGAATCATGAGAAAACAGCTCAACTAACCGAAGTGTAAAGTAAGCAACCAAACTGGCCAGGTTAGGGCCGGTTGGACCGAAGTAAAACGAAGGTCAAACAAGCCAAGGCAAGCTAGTCAAACCGGCAAGAAGTCGTCAGTCGGGCTGGCAGTGCGAGGGGATGGCCGAAAGGGGCCTTCGGCGTGCAGAGCGAAGGGGTGACCGATCGTGTATGGCCGGTCGGACCGACTTTTGCCATTGGATACCGACTGCATGCGGGCGGTCAAACCGGTCGTGTATGGCTGGTTGGACTGACTATTGCTAGCACGGTCCAATCAGACCAATGGCATATGGTCAGTTGGACCAACAGGCGGGCATCAACACTTGGTGAAGTAATATATAGCCATCAACACGAACCGATGCCCTTTTGAAGAGGAAGGATGAATTTGGCCGATGAAGTCTAAGCCCTAAACCTCAGAATGTCCATGGTTTGATAATAGGATTAAGCAAAAATGTAGAAGCAAGCTGAATATTACCAAACCTTTGACATGGCTCACATCCTCTGTAATACCGAAAACAATCTTTAGTCATAGTCGGCCATTAAAAAACCTGCTCTTTTGAGCATTCAACTCATTTTCTAGGTCGACTGATGAGTACCACAAAGTCCTTCATGGACTTCACCCATAGAAAGTTTAGATTGATCGACATTCAAACTTTTCCAAAGACCTCCATCAATTGTTCGGCGATACAACTCATCATCAAGCAACACAAATTTGAATGCTTGCTGCTGAACTTTTCGTTCAACCCGCTTGCTAGGATCTCTCAAATATTGAATAATTGGAGTCCTCCAATCATCCACATGATTTTCAGAAGTATTTTCCAAATTCTCACTTGAATTGGACTTACAATAAAAATTTTCAACTTGCCCCCCGTGCCTTGAAACTTCCTGACATGGGGCGGTCAGACTGTCCATGGTGGGCCGGTCAGACCGACCCTACCTGTGGTCGGATCAGCCTGACAAGGTCGGTCAGACCGTAGTCTTCTGACTTGGGTGACAACTTTTTCAAGCATCGACTTTTCTTATGCAAAAAAATTACCTCTTTTGACTTGGTAACCAGATGTTTGCTGAGCCAAATCATTTGCTACTGAGTTGGCTTCTCTAGACACATGTGAAATTTCATAGTTATCAAAAGTACCAATTATGTCTAGACATTTATCCATATGGCTATTTAACAAACCATTAAAGCATTGAGCATCTCTAGTTATTTGTTGAACAACTAATAGAGAATCACCATATGCATGAACATGTTTAACACTCATGGAATCTAAAAGGTCAAGTCCTAGCAATAGAGCTTCATATTCGGCTTGATTATTAGTACGAGGAAATTATAAATGGGTCGAGGTCTCGAAACTCATACCACTAGGTTATATGAGTACCACTCCGACACCTTGGCCATTTTTGCAAGCCGAACCATCAAAGTAAAGTTTCCATGGTACTACTTTAATTAGAGTTGTGTCACTACTCCAATTGACATCTACATGATGATCAATTATAAAGTTCACGACGACCTGGCCTTTCATAGCTTTTAAGGGTTCATAAGCCAAGTCGTACTCAATTAAAGCATAAGCCCACTTTATGATTCTCCCACTTAGAATCGGCTTTTGCAACATGTACTTTATAACATCAGTTTGACATGTTACAATACATGTGCCAGATAAAAGATAGTGGCGAAGTTTGGTACATGCATAATAAAGTGATAAACATAAATTCCCTAAAAACACATACCTCGTCTCGACATCTAACAGGTGCCAACTCAAGAACGTGATGATGTACTCCTTTCCCTCCACCTCTTGAGTCAACACAGCTCCTATCATGTTATCTTCTGCAGCAACGTACTACTGAAATAGAATCCTGACCTTTGGTGCTCTTACCATAGGTGGTGATGACAAGCATTCTTTGATTCGATCAAAGGCACGTTGCTGACTTGCACCCAAGTGAATTCGATTTCGTTTTTTTAACCAAAGTATAGGGACAAAAGCATCAATTTTTCCAAACAAGTTAGATATAAAGTGACACAAATAGTTTACCTTGCCTAGCAACTTTTGCACATCTCTCTTACATGTCGGTGCTTCAAAGTTCCTAATATTCTCAAGTCTCTTAGGATCAATCTCAATACCTTTTTCATGAATCATAAGTCCTAAGAACTTGCCCGCCGACACGCCAAAAGCACACTTGAGCTGGTTCATTTTCAAGCCATACCGAAGCATCCTTTCAAAAGCCACTCTCAAATCGGCTAAATGGTTACCCATAACATCCGATTTGACTACAACAACATCTATATAGACCTCTAGCATAACTCCTGGCAAGTCTTGAAAGATCAAGTTCATACCACATTGATATGTAACACCATCATTCTTTAAACCAAAAGTCATCACAACCCACTCAAACAAGCAGACAAAAATAGGACATCTAAAGGCGGTTTTGTAAACATCCTCTTCAGCTATAAAAATTTGATTATAACCAACATTATCATCAAGAAAACTTAGTACATTATATCCTGAAGCATTATTTATCAACATGTCGGCTATTGGTATGGGATACTCGTCTTTCGGAGTGGCCTTGTTCAAGTCCCTGATATCAATACACACACGAATCTTTCCACTCCCTTTCTTTTCAACAGGCACAATGTTAGCAACCCATTCAGCATACCTGCATGGCCTAATAAACTCAGCCTTAAGTAATTGCTCCATCTCAGTAGTACCCAGGTTTAATAGGCAGTCGATGCTCTACGAGCTCGCGGATAAGTCCGTGCATATCACTATACTCCCATGCAAATAAATTGATGTACGACCAAAGAAACTTTATTACCTCAGCCTTATCACAAGCTGGTAAATTCCGGTTTACAAAAGTCGGACTCAGAATACTACCATCTCCTATGTCTAACTCTTCTAAAGGGTCATCCAACGCAAAACCTTGACCTAACTTCTCTACATCGCTAAAATCTTTAATGGCTTCAGTGATACCGTGTTTGGAAGACCGATATTGCTCTACACGGGACTTTAGCCTATTAAGATTGTTTCTACCTGACATGATGACTAGTTTAGAGACAACCGAGCTACATTAGCTGGCTTTACAAAGACTGGAACAAACCTCCCCTCAGACACATTGACAAAGTCATAATATGAGAGGTCTCTACCTGACAAACATTCTACCTTATCATGTATGGTGTCTATGGACACATCGGCCAAAGCAACCTGGGCCGAAGCAGTGATACCATCTTTGGAAGACCGATATTTCTCTACACGAGACTTTAGCCAATCAAGATTGTTTCTACCTAACATGACGACTGGTTTAGAGACAACCGAGCTACACTAGATGACTTTACAAAGACTGGAACAAACCTCCCCTCACACACACCGACAAAGTCATAATATGAGAGGTCTCTACCTGACAAACATTCTACCTTATCATGGATAGTGTCTATGGACACATCGGCCAAAGCAACCTGGGCCAAAGTATCAGCTGGTACAACCTCTATATCATTGCCATCCCACTAGATCAAACACTGGTGCAAAGTAGAAGGAATACAACAATTTGTGTGAATCCAATCTTGCCCTAGTAGCACACTGTAATTACCTTGCACATCTACTATGAAGAACGCCATAGGCAATGTCTTGTTGCCCACTGTCAGGTCCAGAGAAAGTATGCCCTTGGCCTTGGAGCTCTCGCTGTTGAAGTCGTTCAACGTTTGCTTGGTCTTGATCAAGTCCTCCTCATTCTTGCCAAGCTTATTCAAAATAGAGTACAACATCAGGTTGACAGTGGCGCCTCTGTCTACGAGCATCCTGGATATCGGCTTGCCATCGATGTGCCCTCGAACATAAAGGGGATTCTAGTGATGAGCCGACTCCTCGGGCTTCTCAAAAATAGCTTCGCGTGAGCTGAGGTTTAGTTGAGAGACCTCAGCCTCATCTCCTGGCGGACCAAACTCGACGGGAAGCATCACCACATTCACATCCATCAGTTGTGGGAGTGGTCCCTCCGAGACAGGTGTGTAGTTGTCGTCCAGCATGTCATCATCGTCATCACTTGGAGTAGGAGCCGAATTCTCAACCACAACCGGCATGGGCTTCCATACCTGCTTGGGTACTGGTCGGGGATGAACCTCCTCGAAGATCATGTCTCGCTCATCCTCGTCCTTCTTCTCTCTCATCTCTTGGGCTCGAAGACGCTGTAGACGCCTCTTCTAGGACTTGATCATGCTTGGAGGTGCCCATGAAGGTCGTGGCTTCATGTCGGGCGCCATGAACTCGCTCCTAGAAATTTTGGCCGAATGGGAATTACCCGGATCGGCCTCAACAATTTTAGACTTAGTAGGGGTACTTTCTTGTACTCTATCGGTCGGACCAGTCTTACTAGGCCAGTCTGACTGGGCCATGTCGGTCAGACCAACCACCATTACCAGGTGACCAAAAATAGGTGGTCGGACCACCACAATAGACCGGTCAGACCCGGGTGGTGAAGGCAGTCTGACCGGCCCTGAGGTTGCGGTCAGACCGATAGATCCCTCCTAGGAGTTCTTTTGTGGCTCGTCTTCGTTCTACTCCAACGGGGTCCCCTTGGGGATTGGGACATCCTGGGAACCCACCTTGACGACGATGGCCTCAGAACTCTAGTCCGATTGTCCTGCGGTGCGATGGACAGTCGAGTGAAAATGTCTTCTCCCGCTGCATTCATCTGCTCCTACATGTTATGGATCTCGGGTGGCACAAATGGAGCACACGTGAAGAAGTAAGGGAATGGGTAACTGAGGAGCCATGCTGAAGAGCGTGGGCCTCATGGCTCTAGATGTGATGAGTCATTGTCAACGGAAGTCAAAGAGGACAGAAGAGGAGAGGAGACCTGCTGCGTCTAGGCCGCTTGTGAATCAGGTACACGGGCAGTAAGCGACTGTCGGACAGAGGGGCCGCGAAGTCGGGATGGCCTAATCTGCGTACATGGGCTAGGAGCAGCAGAGGATCCATTGGGCTATTGACCAGGATTGACTCAGGTACACGGGCGGCGAGCGATTGCTGGGCTGAGAGAGCTGCGGAATTGGGCCGGCCCAATCCGGGTACCTGGTGCAAAGTCGGTGGACGCTTTGTCAGTTTCGGCGCAAAACTGACAACCGCTGATCTCGGATCGGACCATTCTAAGGCGAAGCCGTAGTCGCTACGAAAGCTCCGCTTCAGGATAAGTCATCTGTAAATAGGAGTTTACTATTTTGTCCTTAGGCCCACAGTCAGTCAGTCGAGTCTATAAAAATATCCTAAGGGCAGTTTTGTCTTTTCCATTTTATTTCAGCGTCTGTAAAAACCCTAAGGGTCTTTTGGTATTTTCTTAGGCTATTGGGCTGCCTATAAATAGGGCCCCAATCCCTAGGGTTAGGGTTACCCTTTTCTGAAATCACTTTCCTAATCAAAAAGATTGGGTCCTTTTTTGTTGTTGCCCCCGTGTGCGCCGCCAGCAAGTTTTTGTGTCTCTGTTCATCTCGTATTCTTGCTGTTTCTCTTCGATCGATTGTCTGGAAATCCTCCATCCATGTTCTGATCTCTCTGCGTTGTTCTCAAATCATCACTCTGTGAAGTTATTCCCTGGTTGTCTCGTTTTTGCGTGCACAGCTTGTTTAATCTTTGCGACGATTTTGTCTGCCGTGTTGATCCTATGGGTTGTCTTCATTGCATCAGCTTTTTAGCTTCTAGATAGCGTATGCAGCTACAAATTTTCTGAATAGTCTTTCTTGTTTCTTGTGCTTAGCCGTAGACTTCTAGCTATTGTGCGTCAGGCTATTCTAATTTTGGCTACAACTAAGTTTTCTATTGGTATTTTCCTAGCATGGTGTTCTGATCGAGGTATCCTATATCATTGAGAGCACTTCATATGATACCTTGACAATCTCTGAGTTGTTTAGCAAGATGAAGGCCACTGAGGTTGATACCCACTTGAGATCAAATCTCACTAGCTATAGATCAAAGACACTGGCCCTTGCTACACCTTCTGCTGATCCCTCTTCTATGAGTTGTGCTAGGTTCTCCTTGATGTCTATCACTGAGGACCAGCTCGAGTCGTTAGGAGATGATGACCTGTGTCTTTTTAACAACCGAGTGCGTCGTGTTTATGACAAGAGAATGTTCAAAAGACACGGCACGAAATCCGGGTGCTTTGAGTGTGGTGATCCAGGTCACTTCATCATCGACTGCCCCAAGCGCAATGGTCACAAGAAGGGCACTAGTGGTGGCTTCTACGACTCCGGCAAGCACGACAGCTCCTCCTTCACAAAGGGCAAGCCAAAGACCAGATTCTTCAGAAAGACCCTGAAGGACTACCTGAGAAACCAAGGGTTGGTTTTGGAGTCTGTGATGAGTGATTGATAGATTTTACCCTCTGATTCGAAGGGGTCCCTCCGAAGGGGTTCGAAGATTGTTTCACCGAAGGGTTCGGTGGGCTCTATTTGCTGCAGCTATTGCAGCGGAGTGTGCCTATCGGAGGGGTCCGACAGTACATGATGACTGGGTTGTACCAAAGGGTTCGGTATTTTGGGTGGTACACCGGACTGTGTATCGGAGGTTGTTTATCCGGAGAGGTCTCCGGAGTACTGGATACACTTGTCTGTCTGTCTATGATGCGTAGGTGATTTCGGAGGCGATGGACGGTTCATAGCAAGTGAACCTGGGTCAAGCGGGAGGCTTGATGCCAAGGGAGCAGGGAGCTCCATCACGAAGGTTGCGAAGGGGTCGAGGTCGGACCTCTGGTCTAGGTGCGCCAGGAGAAGGCAGTAAGTGCGGAGTGTGGCTCTGGGTGAAGGTACTCCGAGACGAACGCCTCGGAGGCGAGGCACTTCGAAGGGTACTCCGAATGGAGTGACTTCGGAGTATGGTGGACCAAGTCCTCAGCAATGAGGCAAGGCGTTCGAAGTGTGCTCTGGAGGGAGGCACTCGAAGGTATACCCGCCGAAGGTCTCAGAAGTCGAGGTGCATCGAAGGTATGGTCTAGGTGAGGATCGTTGAGGAGTGTGCTCGGGGAGAGACACTGCGACGAAGTGCTCATGGAATGCTTCATGCGAAGGCCTTGGACGAAGGAGGGACTTCGAAGGGTGGTACTCTAAAGGTGGGGCTTCGGAGTGAGGATGTCTTCGGAGTGAAGCTGACTTCTGAGTGAGGCTGGCTTCGGAGTGAAGCTGACTTCTGAGTGAGGCTGGCTCCGGAGTGAAGCTGACTTCGGAGTGAGGCTGGCTCCGGAGTGAAGCTGACGTGAGGTACTTCGGCCATGCATGGCTTCGGTACACGGACTGACGGAGTTCGACCTGGGAGAAGCTGCGAAGCCATGGTGGTCCACTCCGAAGGTGTTGGTGCGAAGGCCCAAGGGCTTTGACGGCTTCAGTTCAAAACCGTCTCTGTATCGAAGGCTGACTTCGGTGAAGCGAAGGCTGTCAGGCTCAAGGCTTCTCACCGAAGCTACCGCACCCCTCACGTGCGAAGGGGGGCTTCAGAAGGGTCCAAAACTGCAAAGGTTGACCGCGTCTGCTCTGCAAAAGCTGGTGTTGTCCCCTCTGCGAAGCTGACAAAAGAAGCCTCCAAATAAAGTAGACTACCAGCTGTACCCCCTGTTCTGATGAGACAAAACCGGTGTAAACCCTAGGGGTAAAGTAGTCTATTCACAGGGCTGAATAGTGCCTATAAATAGTGGAGGCTAGCTAGGTCACATCAACACTTTGAGCAGCCATTGTAGAACTCCTGTGCTAGCCGCCACACTCTTTGTATTAATCTTGTGAGTTCATTTTGTGTGCCCTGTTCATGCAATGAAGCTTTGATTCTAGCTAGGTCACATCAACACTTTGAGCAGCCATTGTAGAACTCTTGTGCTAGCCGCCACACTCTTTGTATTCATCTTGTGAGTTCATTTTGTGTGCTCTATTCATGCAATGAAGCTTTGATTCTGTTCTTCTTTCATTGCTTGAACTTGTACTGTGTGTTGCACTTCATGTTTTGATTTCTCTATGCACCACCTTCTTCTGGGTTGAGTCTGTGCTCTGGATCTTTTCTGGAGAGGTGTGTGAGAAGCCTGTCTGGATGAAGTGTGTTTTTCAGTGTATGTTCGCTCTATGTAAATTGGAGGCTAGACCTCTCTGATTACTAGCGAAGCACTATTCGAAGCCCGTTTCTTTCCCTTGTCGAAGTCCTCGGCGAAGTGTGTTCAGTGTGCGTTTAGACATTCGAAGTACGAAGCCCAGCACCAGTTGTTGTCGCTGAGTATTTGGTCGAAGTCCGCAGAGGGAAGTCTGCTCTTGCGAAGGGTGAAGTGCGAAGCCTGCTCGAAGGCACCCAGTGTGCTGACCCTGCACTAACTTAGCAGAGCTGATCGAAGTCCTCAGAGGGAAGTCCGCTCTTGCGAAGGTTGAAGTGCAAAGCCTGCTCGAAGGCACCCTGTATGCGGAGCCTGCACTGACTTAGCAGAGCTGAGTTTTCGGGGTTGTGGGTGGAGTGAAGTCTTCTTGGCTTCGAACTTTTGCTCCTTGCGAAGCCTGATTTCGGAGTTGTGAAATACCTCTGAACCAGAACTTCAAAGGCTGTGTTCGAAGCCTGTTCCGCAGAAGACAGAAGTAAAACAGAAGGCTATTTTTAGTCTGAAATTTTAAAAGCTCCGATTCACCCCCCTATGGTCGCCGTTTCCGGTCCAACACTACCGGCGTGAGAACAAGAAGCATGACAAGACCTTCTTTGCCGAGATGGAAAAAGATACTCCAGGCGTTCCACGTCTTCTTCCTATTCATCAAGCTCAAGCGATGAGGAGATTGTCATCAGGAAGGGGAAGGACAAGGATGATCCGGCGGGCCTCTGCTTCATGGCCTTCGGGGACAGGACGAAGAGCCGCTCACATCAACGCCGAAGATCCTGCAAGAGCTTCTGCTCAATGGCTCTTGGGGATAAGGAAGAAAAGGGCTCCTCCGATGACTCCGACGATGACTATAATGAAAAGGTATCATCTTACGAACGTGAAATCGTTGATTTACTTGAAAGTAATCGTCATGAGTTAAAATATCGGGAAAAAACTGCTAAGAGGGGCTAAGAAGAGGATAGATGAACTTGAGAGTGAGCTTGTCGTGGCCAATGGCAGAATTGAGAGTCTATCTTCTTCCCCTTGCTTGGGTGATAGTAGTGAGTGCCCAAAGTGTGAGGTGCTTCTATGTGACCTGTCGACTCTAAAGTCCAGGTACACAGAAAGGGTTGATGAGAGGGATGCTTTGGCCACTGAGCTTGAGAGCGCTCAGCTGGAGCTGAAAGATGCTCATGCCATTGCCGTCGTGCCCTGTGCTGATTGCCCATCTCATCTAGCTAGTTTAGCTGAGATGAAAGCCAAGGGTAATGAGCAATTGGGCAATTTGGAGAGAGTTAGAGCTGAGCTGGAGCAGACTAGGCTAGAGCTTGAGACACTGTCAGTTCCACCCACTGTATGTGAGAACTGCTTGTCTCTTAGATTAGAGTTGATCAAGCTAAAAGCCGAGAAGTCTGTCCAGGTTGATAGAGAGTGTGAGACCTGCTTGTCTCAGGTGGAGGTACTAGCTTCCTTGAGAGAGGAGCTAGCTGATGTCCAGAATGAAAACTTTTACCTCCGTCAAATCCTGAGTTGGGTGAGTGCTAGAGAGCCACAGCTCGGCATGATGATCCAGCAGTTTAATAGGCAGGATGGGTTTGGGGTAGGCTACACCTATACCAAGGCTGACTTTGAGAGTGCTATTAGTCGGGCAGTGGAGTGGAGTAAAATGACTCTTGAACAGAGATACCCCAAGACTCACTCCACTGAGTCTTTCCAGGCCAGTCAGCCCAAGGATGGAGTGTTCCAAGAATACCCCAAAGCTCCACCCAAGAAGCCCATCTGGGTTCCAAAGCCCAAACACCTTCGTACTTTTCTAGACTCTCTTCCTGGACCCTCTCACACCAAAGAGACTACACCCAGCACTACCAAGCCCAAGAACCCCAAGACTCAACCACATCCCAAGAAGCCCACTTACCACTATGAGTTTTGTTAGAAAGACAGGCATCTTGCGGAGTTTTGCTTCAGGAGGAAGCGGGTTGAGAGAGCAGAGAGAGCTCGTGGTGGCCAGGAGCAGTTCTACCAGCAGGGTGGTAGACTGAGAGTTCCTCGATGCGGGGAGAGGCTAGAGGCCAGGCCGCGTCGTGTAGGTGGTGGTAGAGGAGACAGATTTCATGCCCGTGCTCCGGATGGTGGTGTTCGTTCCGGCAGAGCTCTAGGCCGTTTTGGTTACGGTCCTGGACCTCGTGACCGAGGTTTTAGGTAGAACCGTGGACCGCGCTTTGAGCCACGCTTTGGTCCAGACTCTTATGATGATTTCAACTTTCCGTCTTTTGAGCAGATGGCTCGACACTAGTTTAGTTCTTTTGCTATACCTGGTGCCGGACCATTCGCTCCCCCTTACAACCACTGATTGTGCAGGACCGGGGACTGGAGGACGTTTGGATCATGGTCTCAGGATGCTCTCGCCACATGACGGGACATCGCAGATGGTTCTCCAGTCTCTCTCCCCTGAGATCCAAGGAATACATCACCTTCGGGAACAGTGGTCAAGGGAAGGTACACGGCATCGACTCAATTCATATTTCTGACCATTTCTCTTTGAGGAACGTTGCTTTGGATGGAAATTTGAACTTCAATTTGATTTCTGTTTCGCAACTTCTTGAGGATGGTTTGGAGGTTCGTTTCAAGAAGGGCAATTCTTCTGTGATTGATTCTAGAGGGTCTTTGATTTGCCAGATCTTACCTTTCGGTAAGGTTTTTCGGATTGACTTCTCTAGTTATTTTGGCCCTTCTCGATGTTTGATTGTTGGATCCTCTTCTGAGATCTGGAAGTGGCATAGGAGGTTGGGCCATTTGAGTTTTGATCTGCTAGTTAGGTTGAGCTCTATGGACCTCATCCGAGGATTGCCCAAGCTTAAAATGGAGAATGATCTAGTTTGCCATCCCTGTCGTCATGGGAAAATGGTTGCCGCTTCTCACTCACATGTGACTTAGGTGATGACTTTGTACCCGGGAGAGCTGTTACACATGGACACTGTCGGTCTAGCTCGGGTACACTCAGTCGGTGGGAAGTGGTACGCGCTTGTGATTGTTGACGATTTTTCTCGATTTTCGTGGGTTTCTTCTTGGAGTCTAAGGATGAGACTTTTCATTTCGTTCATGACCTGATTTTGAAGATGAAGAATGAGAACAATGGTCGGATGCGAGAAATTCGCTCTGACAACGGCTCTGAGTTCAAGAACTCTCAGTTCGTCAGCTTCTGTAGTGATCAGGGTCTTGATCATCAGTTTTCTGCTCCTTACACTCCCCCACAGAACGGCGTTGTGGAACGAAAGAACCGCACGCTAGTCGAGATGGCCAGGACGATGCTCGATGAGCACAGGAATCCTAGGCGCTTTTGGGTTGAAGCCATGAACACGGCTTGCTATCTGGCCAACCACATTTTTCTTAGAGCTTACCTAGGTAAGACTTCATATGAGTTGTGGTTTGGCAGACAACCCAAGGTGAGCCACTTGCGAGCGTTTGGCTACAAGTGCTTTGTGCTCAAGAAGGGAGAGCATTTGGACAAGTTTGAGTCTTGTTGCTAGGACAGAGTTTTTCTTGGCTATGCTTTGCATTCTCGAGGCTTTCGTGTTTGGAACCTCGACTCCCAGCAGCTTGTCGAGACTTGAGAGGTTTCATTTGATGAGTCCTTGCCTTCTTTGACTCCTTCTTTTGAGCTATCTGGAGATGGTGAGCTCGGAGAGTCCATCTTTGAGGAAGATGATGACACTCCAGCTGTTGATGAGGGTGGGCCATCTGCACAGCCTGTAGAACCCACACCTTCTGAGACTTCAACTGAGGATGAGGGCGGACCTCTGGTCACTTCTTCCACTTCAATCGAGCCCCCTCAATCGAGTCCAAAGGTGCCAGCTGCTAACTCCGGTGAGGTGACTTCAGATCACCAGGGATCCCGAGCAGTTCAGCGTGATCATCCCTCAGAGCTCATCATCGGTGATTTGTCTGAAAGGACTTTGCGTTCGTCTGTTGACTCTCTTGTTGTGTTTGCTGAATCTGCTTTTCTTGCATCTTTTGAGCCCAGAGACATTTCTCATGCTCTTTCTGATTCGACTTGGATTAATGCTATGCAAGAAGAGCTTGAGAATTTTGTCCGCAATCGGGTTTGGACACTGGTTGAGCTGCCACCCGGATGCAACCCCATAGGCACCAAGTGGGTGTTCAAAAACAAGCAAGGTGAAGATGGGGTTGTGGTGCGCAACAAAGCTCGACTAGTGGCCCAGGGTTTTTGCCAGAAGGAGGGTATTGACTTTGAGGAGACTTTCGCCCCTGTTGCCCGTCTTAAGTCCATTCGCATTCTCTTAGCTTTTGCCGCTTCAAAGGGTTTTAAGTTTTTTCAAATGGATGTCAAGAGTGCTTTTCTGAACGGGTACATAGAGGAGGAAGTCTATGTTAGGCAGCCCCCCGGTTTTGAAAACCCTAAGTTTCCTCGACATGTTTTTAAGCTACAGAAAGCTTTATATGGTCTGAAGCAAGCCCCCAGGGCTTGGTATGACCGGTTAAAGCAGTTTTTGTTGGGGAAGGGCTTTGTGATAGATTCTGTGGATAAAACTCTTTTCTTGCTCAGAGATGCTTCAGATTTATTAGTCGCTCAGATTTACGTGGACGATATTATCTTTGGCGGTACTACTGATGCTCTTGTGTCCAAGTTTTCTGAGCAGATGCACAGTGAGTTTGAGATGAGCCTCATGGGTGAGCTCAAGTACTTACTAGGGCTCCAGATCAAGCATACCAAGGACGACACCTTCATCCATCAGGGTAAGTACACTCGGGACATGTTGAAGAAATTTTACTTTGGTGGAGAGATGAAGCCTCAGATGACCCCAATGGGCACATCTGGGGGCCTGGACAAGGACGAGAGCGGCGTTAAGGTCAATGAGAGAGAGTTTTGAGGGATGATCGGTTCGCTGCTGTACTTGACGTCGACAAGGCCAGACATACAGTTCGTTGTGGGACTGTGCGCGCACTTCCAGTCTTCACCACACGCGTCTCATCGGCAGACTGTCAAGCGCATTTTCAGGTATCTCACCTATGCGCCTGATCTTGGTCATTATTATTCAGCATCATCATATCTTGATTTATCTGGCTTTTCAGACGCTGACTTTGGTGGGTGCTGGTTGGATCGCAAGTCGACTTCCGGTACTTGCCAGTTTTTTGGTTCTTCTCTTTTCTCTTGGTCTTCTCGGAGGCAGTCTGAAGTTGCTCTTTCGACCACTGAGGTTGAGTATGTAGATGCTTCTAGCTGTTGCTCACAGTTGGTTTGGATGATTTCCACATTACGAGATTTTGGGTTGTTCTTTCCTACCAGAGTTCCTCTGTTTTGTGACAGCACCAGTGCGATTAGTGTAGGGAAAAACCCTTGTCTCCATTCAAAAACCAAACACATTGATGTGTGCTTTCACTTTCTGAGGGATCAATATGAGAAAGGAGTCATTGACCTTGTTCATGTTGATACCCATCATCAGTTGGCTGACATTTTCACCAAACCCCTAGATCAGTCTACTTTTGAGCGTTTACGAGGGGATTTGGGTGTTGTGTATCCTTTTTAGGATATTTTGAGTCAGTTTTCTTTCTTCTTTACTCTTTTATTTAGTCTTTTTGTGTGTGTTCATATCATGCATATTCACATATCACACTTTGAGCCTGCTTCTGTTATATGATTGAACTGCTTTACTTGTTCTAGCTGGTACAAGCTTTTGATTACTTGTCAATGATCATGTTTTTCTTCAGTTCACTTGATATGTCTGATATCTGTCATATGGATGGCTTTTATGTTTTAAAATTGAAAAAATGATCACCATTGCTTATGGTAACTAGCATGTGTAAGCTGAATGCGTTTGCTATCTGTTACATGCCTTGTAGCTAGTTCCTTACTTAGATGCGGATATGCAACTTGGACATCTATATGATTTAACATGGAAAACGTGCTATAAAAATGATGAAAAATCAGAAAAATGAAAATTCCATGCCTTTTTATTCATAATTTGAAAAGATCCAGGTGGGTTTTCTTTGTCGCATTGCATTATTCTGGACTGCTTACCATATCACTTTGGTATGAACTAGGATAATGTAGTGTATGCCAAGACCAATGTCTTAAGCTTCTGATGGTCCAGTTCTGGCCTAAGCTTGAATTGGTCGGTAAGCATAAGGTTTGACATGCAAATAACCCCTGGCAAAAATGAAAAAGGAAAACGAAAAAGCCTGAAAATTTAAAAAGATAACAAGTTTGCTGAAGCACCTTGATTTGGACAATGCTCATCTTGGTAGATATCAATTAGCTTCTGCATCTCATGTTTTACCTTGCTTGTCAACTAGAAAATATGGTGATGCTTTTGTTTGCAAAAATTGAAAAATGTGTGCTAATGACTTTCTTTAGATATCATCTGTTGCACTGATCATGCCATGTGTCTTAGACAGTATGTCTTTTGCTATACCTGCTAGATGTTGTAATTGCAATCAATCATATCTGAGAAGCATGCTTTCTACACTCCACCTGCACCCCAGTTGCATTCATTGCATATTTTGAGGGGGAGTTGCATTTTAGGGGGAGTTTGTGTCTCTTTAGAGTGCATTTAGTCTCGCTTGATGAGTTCAATTGTCAACAAGGGGGAGAAATTTTGGGAGAAGAGTTTAAGGGGGAGTTTTTGGCTTGGGAAAATTACTCACATGCCATTATAATTTTCAGAAATTGCCTACATGCCACTGTCAGTGACTGTGGTGGCCCCCATCTGGCAGTGACACAATGATGGCATTTTGGCAAACCGTAAAAATCGTAATGGCACAGAAAAAATTAACCCTTTTGGCTTTCTCCGAGGTTTGTTTCAGGGGGAGTTTTTGTCCCGTTTGTCCTTACTCTTTGGATATCCTTGTTGATAATTCTAAGATTTCACTCGTTTTGACTCTTTACTTTTGGTGAACCATAATGACTGATTTCTTGCTTTTGTTTGGCTTTTGGTCATTAGGGTTAAACTTTTACTTTATTTTCTTCTTCTCTGTTTTTCTTGTGTTTTGTTTTCATGTTTCCACATGTGTTCGCAGGTACTGGAGAGCTGATCAAGAGAAGTGTTGACAATGCACTCATCAAGGGGCAGATTGAGGAGCCATGCTGAAGAGCGTGGGCCTCATGGCTCCAGATGTGATGAGTCATTGTCAACGGAAGTCACATAGGACAGAAGAGGAGAGGAGACCTGTTGCGGCTGCGCTGCTTGTGACTCAGGTACACGGGAAGCAAGCGAATGTCGGGCAGAGGGGCCGTGAAGTCGGGCTGGCCCAATCCGGGTACATGGTCTAGGAGCAGCAGATGATCCACTGGGTTGTTGATCAGGATTGACTTAGGTACACGGGCAGCGAGCGATTGCTGGGCTGAGAGAGCTGCGGAATTGGGCCGGTCCAATCCGGGTACCTGGTGCAAAGTCGGTGGACGCTTTGTCAGTTTCGGCGCAAAATTGACAACCGCTGACCTCGGATCGGACCGTTCTGAGGCAAAGCCGTAGTCGCTACGAAAGCTCCGCTTCAGGATAAGTCATCTGTAAATAGGAGTTTAGTATTTTGTCCTTAGGCCCACAATCAGTCAGTCGAGTCTATAAAAATATCCTAAGGGCAGTTTTGTCTTTTCCATTTTATTTCAGCGTCTGTAAAAACCCTAAGGGTCTTTTGGTATTTTCCTAGGCTATTGGGCTGCCTATAAATAGGGCCCCAATCCCTAGGGTTAGGGTTACCCTTTTCTGAAATCACTTTCCTAATCAAAAATATTGGGTCCTTTTTCGTTGTTTCCCCTGTGTGCGCCGCCAGCAAGTTTTTGTGTCTCTGTTTATCTCGTATTCTTGTTGTTTCTCTTCGATCGATTGTCTGGAAATCCTCCATACAAGTTCTGATCTCTCTGCGTTGTTCTCAAATCATCACGCTGTGAAGTTATTCCCTGGTTGCCTCGTTTTTGCGTGCACAGCTTGTTTAATCTTTGCGATGATTTTGTCTGCCGTGTTGATCCTATGGTTTATCTTCATTGCATCAGCTTTTTAGCTTCTAGCTAGCGTATGCAGCTACAAATTTTCTGAATAGTCTTTCTTCTTTCTTGTGCTTAGCCGTAGACTTCTAGGTGTTGTGCATCAGGCTATTCTGATTTTGGCTACAGCTAAGTTTTCTATTGGTATTTTCCTGGCATGGCGTTCTGATCGAGAGAAGAAGGGAGCTCGCACATTTCTTGAAGGTTTTTGCAAAGGTTTGATCTCTGTTGTTAATCTTTGTTCGAAGCCTTTCTGTTTGGAGAGGCAGGCTTCGGTCGAGCTTCGCTCAAGGTTCCGAAGTCCCTGCTTAGCCGGACTACTCCGATTCGAAGCTAGACCCAGTTCGAAGGGTTCTTGGTTTACTTCACTGTTCGAAGTCTGCTTCCGAACTATTTTTGGCTATATGTTTGGAGTAGCGAAGCTTTTGTGCGAGGTTTGTTTAGGGAAGTGTGCTTCGAAGCAGGCTTCAGTAAGATTGCACTGAAGGCTTCAAAGTCCTTGCGAAGGTAGACTTCGCTCGTGCGAAGTCCCTATAGAGACAGGCTTCGACTTTTCTTTTAGCTTCGAAGTTAATTTTTCCTGTGTTAAGCTCCGAATCTTTGAAGTGTGCTTTTCGAAGCAGGCTTCGGTAGCCTCACTCTACATACTGCACGGGCTTCCCAACATCATACTTCGGCACAATTACCACAGGCTTCGACACTGCAGGCTTCGTCAAGTACCGAACAGGAGACAAAACTTGAACAGTAAAATTCCTTGCTTTTACATACACTCATGATGAAACCTTTGTGATGGTCTATCTTTGTGAAGCTTGATCTACCCATGTTTTGAATGCTTTGATTAATCTGCCTATTAGCACTGTGTTGGTGTCTTTTCGATTAGGACACCGGTTGTTTTTAGGCTAGATCATTTTAGGTCTTGTCGATCTGTTTACGTTTCCCTGCTAAGTCTGTTGAGGTGCGTTGGGTGTCGGGAGCGGGCCATTGATTCGAAAGAATTTTTTAGACACCCATTCACCCCCTCTAGTCGCTACTTTTGGTCCCACAGTAACCAGCGGGTGGAAAGTAATATGGGGCCCACTATGCCATCGGGAACTGGTAAGGAGGTGGAGGCATCGGTGGCTCTAGTGGTCTCACCCACCGTGGGCTGAACTCATTCCTTCGCGGAGGGTTCGGCCTCGTTGGAGGTCCTGGCCAAGTGCTCGCCTTCTCAACCCTCTTCTTGTGCTTCTGGAGCAGCATCTCATACGTCACCTTCGACTTCTTGTTCGACTTAGCCGAAGACGTCGCATTAGTGTTCTTGTTCATACTAATGGTTGTGGAAACAGCCACATAATGGTGGGTTATTGGCAGAAATAGCTATAATGTTTGATGACAGTCTTGATGAAGGTAATCGTTGCCTTTATGAATTGTAGACCGTCCGTTGGAGTCCAGGCACTCGGACATGCATCTTCCCGAGTGTGAGCTCTAGAGGACTTGTGGTCTCCCAGAGTCAGTTTTCATGAGTCAGCTGATTGCTTGAGAGTTGGCTCAAAACCACTCGACATAGTACCCGGGGTTATATCCCTGAAAGGGAGTTTAGCACCCCTAAAATTTTAGCATAAAGTTTTCAGTTTCTTAGACACCATCAAGGCTAAAATAGGCGACAACCTCACTGCTTTCAGGCATATCTATTGCACTAGTTAAAAGACACATAAATTTTCTGAAGTAGTTGAACTATTTGTTTGCAATGGGGAGAGGTGAAGCATTGGCGAGTAGGCAAAAACAACCACAGACAACTTCAACCATCTTGGTTCAAGCATCTAGGAGGTGAGTGGATGTCGACCCTATGGCACTCCCGATGTGCTAGAGCAATGCTTGGCCTCCTACGATGGTCACTAGTTCCTTTAACGCTGCAAATGTTCTCGGACTAAGATAATTCTTGAAAAGAGTAGTAAGGTACTATGAATTGGAAACAGAAGAAGAAGGGTCAGTGATGGAATCAACAATTATGAGATTCTTAGCAAGAACTTTCAATGCTAGCTCTAAGGGGCCACGACACTCAGGGTTTTTCTCCACCAGGCGATGACTTCAGAACTGGTTGGGGGCAACGCTAGCGTGATGTAAGCAAATAATTGCTCTAGACTTTTGTGGAAGCTATCTATGTCAGCCCCATCTTGATCCTGTGGAGCTATGACATGAGTATAGGATTGGGGTGGCATCACAATGTTAGCAATCATTACTTCCAAAATCATAGGGTCAAAAATTGGTGTCTCAATGACAATCACGTCAGCATCAAATGATTCAACCATAGAAATAATCATGGGATCCAAGACAATATAAGGAAGTGATAGTGGTAAAAAGCCTTCCTATACTAAATTGATGTTAGGGGAAACCAATTGGCTGACCTTAGGAGAAGCTTCCTAATATAGGAGGTTTGCATGTTATTAGCATCCATCGGTTTCCTTGGAGCTACTATGGCCCATGGTATAGCAAGAGGGAGGATGTCCACCTCATCACAGCATCCGATGCGATCCCAAATGGACTTCACCCGGTGACACATTGGTAAGTCTTGCTCCCGATCTCCTTCATCATCATCATCATCATGGCCCCGATGATGCAAGGTATGTTCCCCATAGTGGTGGATGTCTAGGAAGGGGGCCCAAACATCCTCTCTACCTAGCACCCCGAGGCGCCATTCGAAGGATCGCACCCACAGGTGGCCATAACATGTTGCATGAGTGTAATATTCAACTTTGTTGACATGCAAGGGAACTATGTATGTGTGACCTAGCTTAATCCCATCCATTGAGTCATCACAAGGGTCGGTGCAACCTAACGGGATATCGAGCGATGCTTGCAATGAGTCAGGGTTGGAGGTAGTCAAGCATGCAGACAATCTTAGCAATGCCATTAGGGTTTTGGAACCAGGCCCAAAGGCCATAAGTTTGGGGGTAGTTATTGCGCTTGGAGTATTCTTCAAGGTAATGCACTAAGCAAGAGCGGCCAACTATATGCACTACAGCCTCTTCAGTCCAGGTGTATATTGGTAGCCCCTTAATGCACAAGCGCACACGGAAAGGGAGAGAAGCCAGTCTAGCATGCATCTAGACATTCCATGGCTAGAAGGTGTACACATGTCCACCAATAGTCATGGTACCTAACTCTAGCACTGCTTCCCTAACTGGTGCTTCTGCTAAGGTGCAGAGAAAATCTTCTATAAAGTAACAGGTCACTTGGATATCCACATGGCTGATTCCAAAGAAGGTGCAGAAGCCATCCGCAAGATTGATTAAATCCACCTTCGGTTGACCAATGGAAACGCTTGTCTCCCAAGCGAGAATAGAGTGGTCACCATGTGAATCATTGTTTCCCAGCTTGCCCATTGCAACAATGAAGTAAGCAGTCTCCTACGGCCGAGCATCAGTGGCTCTAAGAGTAGCTCCCTCAGGACAACAACCTTCCATGTAGCTCTACGAGAAGAAAGGGGTATGGTTGTGGCTTGGCGAGGAGCTGAAGTCATTACGATGAATTAGATTGCTTTGAAGGGGGGAGTACGTACGCTGCTCATTGGGTGTTAGCTGAAGACAAGACTTGGCATTAATTGGGCAAGCTGATGAAATATGCCCAAGTTCATTATAGTGTGAACACCTTATCCTAGATTTGCATTGTGCCACATGAGCCGGGGACAGGTAGTGGAAGCATTTACCTCTCATGACTTATAGGATTTTTGTGTCGTGGTGAGACTAGATCCAGATTTGCTTGAATGTACTGATGGGATCTTTGTGCTTTCTTTCGTCACCAGAACTTGGATCTCACTAGGGTCCAAGGATCTTGTGCAGACGAGCAACCCAACTAAGAGTTGGTTTGTAACAGAATTGATTACTCGGTAGGTGTCACATTAAGGGTGCACTTGCCTTGAATGCTAGAAAGACAACTATGGAAATGAGCCAACTCTTATCCTTACCTTTACTCTATGTCGTCGCAACTGGATTAATTGTAGCTGACCCTAACCTGCTGAAAATTGATGGTGCCCCTGGAGAAGCGGTCCAAGGACAAGATGAGATGTACTTCCATGTAGATTTGGAGCTTCACCATTAACTTGGGGCACTGAAGATTTCTGCCAAGGACAAGACGATAGTCCACTAGGAATCATGTGAGAGTTGACTTGCACGGGGAGGTTGGGTGCTGCATAAAGGAGAGGATCCACATCCACGCCTAGATATGACGTGGGTCGTGGGTGACTCTAGGATTGGGGAATCTGGCTGACTTATGACTGAATTTGGGGAAGAATGGTTCCACTGCTTGGGTTATCAGACACACCAATGAGCTCAAAGAGGGAGAGGGGGCTAGCCAAACTTCTCGAGAGGAGCACTACTAAGGAATGATCGAGGTGGGGAAGATAGGTGTGGGGGTGGAGGTTGTCGTCTTGGCTCCCATGACTCCAACGGGGACAGAACTGGCGGCATCGATGGCGTCACTCATAGGGTCACTAATGGAGTCACCTACAGGGTGCATGTGCCCTCATTCGTTGTTATATTAGGTGTCATCTCCCTTCCCTACCGTGCACTATCTCTCACAACTTAGCAGTTGTATAAGCTTTTTGTAAATATGTCGTCTACATCATATCTACCATACTTTCTCAGTTTCTCACTATTAGTACATCTAGTTAGTGTGCACACTACAAGAGTTGCATACATTGTATTGCACTTATCAAGAAATGAAACAAGAAAAGCATGTATATATACATATAACCTGAAAAAGAAAAGATACCACACACCCATGACATTCAAATCCCTTCCCACACGCAGCATATATATATCCATCCTAATCAAAGGTGTCATTTTCCCCCACAGCAATACATCTGTCCCCAGACACACACATGCCTCCAATTAAAAGAGTAAGGGTGTTTGTGAGTGGGAGATCGATCGATAGAGAGAAAAAGAAACAGCAGGAGCAAAAGAATAAGCTGGAAAAGAAAGTAAAAGGGATCGAGGTGCATGGTGTGGAAGAAAAGACCAATCTATATCTTCCATCGTAGGCCACCTCCAAGCAACAAGTTACACCACCCTCTTTTTCACACAACATACAAACACACACTCCTGTCCTTTCCACTCCATCTCTCTCGTTTCTCTCCCTTCAGCTAGCTCAGCTCGTCTTCATCCTTCCATCTCTCTCTCTCCCTAGTCCCTAGCAAGCAAGAACTCCTCTACCTCCTCTTCAACCTCAATTCCCAACCAAACCAAGAACAAGTACTCAGCTAGCCGTGTAGATTTTCTATCGATCCCCACAAGAGGGAGGAGTTGCGAGTAGCCGCAAGGACAGAAAGGGGTCATCAATGGAGCTGTTCCCCGCGCACCCTGACTTGCAGATCCAAATCAGCCCTCCTCCTGCCACCAAGTCAATGGACTTAGGGTTTTGGAAACGAGCTCTTGACACCTCCGCGGCAACCACGGCGGTGGCAGGTGCAGCAGCAACGGCACCAGGTGCAGCTCCTTCCATCGTCACATCCTCCTCGGCGCCGGCAGCCAGCGGCGTGGTCGTTGCCGGCGGCTTCTACCAGTCGGCGGCGTCGGCGGTGGCCGTCGTCACACATCAGGGTGGTAGCAACGGCCATAGACAACACCAACACCACCTCGGCGGCGCCCTCCAGTTCTTGCAACGCACCCAGCCCATCCTGCCGCAGGACGCGGCCGCCAGCGGCGGCGGCGGCGGCGGCCTGCGCGACCTGGCCTTCACGCGACCCATCCGTGGCATCCCCGTGTACAACACCTCGCGGCACCTGCCCTTCCTCCAGAACCACCACCACCAGCACCACCAGCATTGCTCCTACGCCGACGCGATCGGCGCGGCGCCTGGCGCCGGGCCGAGGTCCCCCAACAAGCAGGCGGCGGCGCTCCGATTGTCCGCGGCGCCGTCCAAGCGGGGCGCGCGCGCGCCGAGGATGCGGTGGACGACCTCTCTGCACGCGCGGTTCGTCCACGCCGTTGAGCTGCTCGGAGGGCACGAGAGTACGCAACAAGCTAGTCTGCTTCTACTACGTTGCTTTAGTTTGCATCTTGCTGTTAGCTAATCCAGAATTAATACTACTATACTTTCTAAAAGTTTTGCCATTTTTTTAAAAAAATAATCCGGTTCGTTAATCTGCAGGAGCTACACCTAAGTCAGTTCTTGAGCTAATGGACGTCAAGGACCTAACCTTAGCCCATGTCAAGTCGCATTTGCAGGTGAGGATATCACAAACTGATACCTAATTATTCACCGGCTAATCAACGTCTCCCTCTCGGAAAATCAAAGCATTTTACGTACTACCCCGAGAGCTAGTATTTAGTTTTACCTTTTTGCCTAATTAAGAGCCGTGTTAATAACTTGCATTGGGGATCTGCTTCTAACATTTCCCCCTTTAAGCACTGAAAATACACATAGCCTGATATGGAAGGCATTGATTAATTCATACACTCCTCCCTTAATTTCTCCCAGGAAAAGTTATGTTTCATCGATCCTCTGTTCCTCTTTGTTGCTAGCTGATGCATGGAATAGTCATTTTTGCATTTCACTTGCCGGCTGCCGCCAGACGGCGGGCAGTAAAAAAATCTCTCTCTACACACTCAAGTTTCGTCCGTAGAGAGAGAAGGGTTAGAAGTTAGATAGGGCCGGTTCGGGCAGCTTAAGATTTTCAGAAACTACGGTGATTATATCTGATGAAAATCTTAAAAAGTTAGTGTTTATGAACTTTTATATATTATATATCAGTTTTTTTAATTATATGACTATTATTTTATAATATAAGAGATAAATATAAACTGTTTAAATAGTTCAGGATTTTAGAAATAATATAACTGTAATAATTTAAGGTTGTATTTTGTTCAACTTTTCTAAACAGTTTTTTATTTTGAAAACTGAAAGTTTAACCAAACAGGTTTCAGGGAAAAATAGATTTTCAAAAAGCTACAACCTTTTCGTGTATAAATTGAAGAAGCTTTTTTCCAAATGGTTTTTTATTTAGAAAGCTGAAAACTTAACCAAATAGGTTTGAGGAAAAATTAGATTTTAAAAAAGCTACAACATTTTCATGTATAAATTGAAGAAACCGTGAAAATTACTCTCATCTCAACTTTCACAACTTCTCGATTTAGACTTTACAAAAATTACCTATTATACCATTGAAAGTTTAGAAATTTGTTTTTAGCTCAATTTTTACTTTTTACTTTTTTTATTTTTTTCACGGCTCACAAAACCAACTTTTTAAGAATATATATATATAGTTTGTAGCTAGTTTGGCTTTCGAAAGGAGAGGGGGCAGCTTTTCAATAAAAACTTGAGATGAGCAGTTGGGCAGAAAGCTAGCTAGCTACTCTCCTACTAGCATGCAATGTGCAGGGCAGTGGCCTGCTGGTGATGCATGCCATTAAAAGCCACACCGTAGACATGAGCCGATTGATCGAGCTGCACTGCCACAGCGCGCGCGGATGGATCATGCATGCTGCGTACCGCGCGCGCGCGCGCACGCACGCACGCAGCGTGCCACATTGATGTGCATGCTGCCCAAGGGCAGATGGCAAGTACAACCCAGCATCATTTCTCAATAATTAATTTTCGCCAAGCTGCGATGCTTTGATCGAGCCGCTGCACACACTGATGCACAGTAGCGGCGGCAGCGGCAGCAGCTGATGAAGCCATCAATGCCCCATTTGTGCTTTGCTTGCAGGCCAAATATTTACGAGCCTCCGATCATCATATCGTAGGAAGTACATGCTACTTCTCCTTGATGAACCCATTTTTTCTGGAGGAATAATAATTAATGCTCCTCCTTTGACTTCAAAATATATATACCCTGAACAGTTCATCTCCATCCATGGAGAGAGTAAAATGCATGT
Organism: Zizania palustris; assembly: GCA_019279435.1. Taxonomy (NCBI): domain Eukaryota; kingdom Viridiplantae; phylum Streptophyta; class Magnoliopsida; order Poales; family Poaceae; genus Zizania; species Zizania palustris. The sequence goes on along the minus strand of JAAALK010000287.1, from coordinate 41,094,296 downwards.
TAATTGTGCATCTTTAGCTTTGATAACCAGCAGCTAATTCATATCCATTGGTCAATATATATGTACTTGCAGATGTATCGGACCATCAAGACTACTGACCACAAACCAGCTGCTCCATCATACGGTATATGTGTATATATAACTGTACATATAACCACACAAGTACATATATACTTACGAAAAAGCATGCATGCTAGCGGCACCAGACCACCAGTGCGTGCTGACAGATATATATATATATATATATATGTTGATTTTTCTTCAGGACAACCAATTGCAAAAACAATCATAGAGATCCCTGACGACAACCTGTTTATTGACACCAACAACAACACTACAAGTGGGTCAGAGTCTTCTGTTCAGCAACAATCAAATCTTGACGGCGGCAACGAGCATGGATCCAACATGTGCGCTCTGTGGAGCAACAACTCCTCAAGGTGACATATATGTGCGCAAACAAAGCCACTAATTTCTTCTTGACCACAAATAATGGCGCACTACAATCTAGTTTAAGGTTGTAGTTATTAATTAATCCCTCATTTAGCTTTCTGATCCTACTCCGGTCCTTTATCATATGAGAGCTGCTAGCTGCTGGCAGCTGGCTAGCTCCTGTTCCATTTGATTTTTCTCACCGGTGATAGACGAAGTGGTGGTGATGCTCTTCATGTCAAGCTAGTAGGTAGCTAGGTAGTGTGCTAAACCTTAAGCTGCTAGTACGGCTTGGACCCTAGATTCGATGGAAAACTAAATGTTCCTAATTAATGAAGCTATTACTGGAGTAGTTAACGGCAGCTAGCTAGCACTGTACTAGAATTACTCCATGCAGCTGCAGGCCAATTAATTAACACAGAAAGCAGCTAGCGAGCTACTCCCTCCAGTTTCAAAAAAAATATCGTTTTGGACATGATTGAAGATACCAAAAAATGATTAATTTGTGTATATTTTCCTTGTTTACCCTTATTAAATACAATGTATTAGTAAAGATAGCACGGAAAATGAGAAGAAAGTAGTACTGCATCCAAAATGCAACTCCAGCATAGACGACCTTAGACTTAGAGGTCAAAAGATGTTTCTGATTGAATGTAAAGAGTGCTATATATACATGCCACTATATATGTTTAATTTATCTATCCTTTTTTTGTAGGAAAACATGTTATGCACAATGCATATCCATGAAAGAAATTAGCAGTTAGTTTAGTCATCAGTGCGGTATTTCCACTATATATCTTAATAATTGATTCGTCTGAATGCGAATACTAGCTAGCTAGGTACGGTGGCACGACATGCATGCATCAACGCTGTTTGGACTTCAAACTATATATTCTTCAAAATCAACTGTTACATTAACAATGCATTAAGAGGCTAATGCCCGGTTTCAGATATTCTTTGGATTGATCACCAGTCTTACTTTAGGCAAAACAATATATTCCTCTGTCTCATTTTCTTTTTGTGACCATTGCACTATACCATGCATATCATCAACCACCCCCGAGTGCTCACAAAAAGCACGTACCAGAGCTCATACCTTTGTTCCATCTGCTCCCATGATGCTGCAATGATCATCATCTCCCTAACTATAATATTAAGCCAGCTCCGAGATTGATTAGTATATATGTGCTAGCTACAGCAAAAGTGACATTTTCCCACCCCACTACAAAGAGACAATATAGTTGATAGTTCTCCAGTTGCAGTAGAATCTTGAGAAACTACATGATGAGAAACATTCGTTTCAAAAAAAAATACATGAGGAACAACAGTGTCATCCGTATTTGATAACTATATAGTCTCTCCTGATCACATTTTTACATGCATGTATGACTATGCCTGCACTACACTATACATGTCCTAGCTAGTTCAGTACTTGTGGACTGTGCATCCTCAGTATACTACTGTGTGCAGTCAGTTCATATATCATGAACCTTCCTTGCAGCTACATGTGTGTGTGCAATGTATATGTACAGATATGAAAGCATTGATCAGCGTGCCAGATAAACCTGCGCGCATTGAACAGCTTTTACCTCGGATTAGCTAGTGATCACTCTGATGGAGTTAGCTTGTCATTTACAGCATCTTAACAGTACTGAAAGTATGTGTTGCTTTGTTCCCTGCCGCCTTTTTTTTCTCTTGTGTCTATCACTGGACAGCCACTGATGATGAAGAGAGATGGCATTATATTCGATTCTGTCTTAGTCCATGATATGTTTTTTTGGTAATTTAATTCCTTTCTCTGCTTTCTTAAGCAGCAGTAGAGGGGCCTGGTTCCATGACAAATCAAGAGATGCTACCCCCGGCGACATCAAATCCTTCGAGGTACCCACGTACTTTGCAAGCCAAGTTTCATCATTGTCTCCAATACGTACCTCACTAATGGCGGCCATGATGCTATATGCTAGTTAGTGCAGTAGCGATCATTCTTTGCTTGGATCACTCATGCCTGAATATATCTTCGACAGCTTCCTGGTTGAGCCATGATCAATGCAGATTGTCGGCAAGATAGCTTTAGTTTAGCTAGGGGGCCATCAGTTGGTGCACCAGTTATCACATCTCATCATTGCAATCTTTTGTTCCTCTCCGTTGTTCCCTGCACTCATCAAACGGACATTGCAGGATGTGCAGTCAGTACACAGCCCTGACGACGATGGCTCCGACTTGAACTCGTCGCCGTTCCAGCTATCTGAGACGGTCAGCGCCATGAAACCGAACCTCAACTTCACCCTTGGACGAATGTAACCCATCGTCGCCTTCGATATGATCGTGTCGTCGGTCGACCGAGATCGCAACGGAGAGCTAGGTGATGACGGCTAGTAAGTACAGCTAGAGGTAGCAGAGCTGACCAGCAGCTGCACTCCTATGACCGATCGAGGTGCAGACGTGCAGTGTGAGTACCAAAACTAAGTAGCAGAATATGGGAATGAGAGATGCATGCATGAGAACAGATGCCGCATACATATTACATACAAATGTGTGCCCCATTTGCACGAAGCTGATCAGAGGAGGCGACCAAAGCAAGCTAGAGAAAAGAAAGCAAAAGATGGCTGGCTAAAGAATAAGATAACACAACCGTTGATCTAGGAACAAAGTGCAAAAGGGGATGGAGATCTAGCGACATGGGCGCGTGTGTATGTTTTTGTACGTGCTGCGTGCGTGTGTGCATGGTAAATAGGGAGATATATAGATATATCATAGGAGTAGGCTTTATCAAAGGCAGGCAAGAGTGAGAAGAGGGGTAGCTTGCTAGCTTGCCTGTTGCTTGCTTGATAAAAGCTAGGGCATATGCGGGTTGCTTGTTGCTAGCTAGCTTGGTGTTTACACAAGAGGATGAGAGCTAGAGCTAGCTAGGAAAGACGACGATGCCATGGTGTGTGTAGTTGTGTACGCTGTTGAGTATGGATGTTCCATGCTTGATACATATGAGAATATGAGATACATAGCTAGCTGATGGGGCCCGGCCGGCTGGCCAATGCAAGCTTTAAGAAAGGTTTCGTCTTTTGTTATGCCACAAAAAGAAAAGGTGTAAAGAGAGCGCATGTATGTTGTGTGTGTATACGTGTGTGTAAGGACATGCATGCATGTATGGCGTTTAATTAATTGCTCTTACTGCTCTGTCTCAATCTTGAGCTAGAAATACATTCTTCCTTCCCTACATTAATTGTAACACTACAAAAAAGTTTGGTGAGATTTAATTGGAGTGATGGAATATTGTAAGCTGAGATGGCTTTTGAAGTTAATTTCTTTTTAGTCATGCATGGTTGATATATATGGCAACCACTTCATTGAAAAATAGTTTTGCAGTGCTCCGCGCAGCCGTCGCACGGAGAACGCCGCGCAGAGGAATTCACCGAGCCACGTACGGGGGGCGGCAGCGGAGAAGACACGAGTGGCAGGCCGCCGGGTTCTTTGAGCCCTGGCGATGAGCAGATCTGTTCGTTTGTAGGAAAGACAAAGCCGATCGAGCAAGGCTAGCCGAGCGGACGCTGGATCCGGTTTGCGGTTTCAACTAGAGTTTCGATGGAATTCGGTGTCATAATGTTCACATCACTTTCACATCGTCTAATATACCGCTTCGCTGCTATGTATCAGTCTGCATGTAATTTTTTTTCTAAATGTTAATAGTAGAATTGTAATGATAATTTAATTATTTGTCATCCTCTTCGTGTGTCAATTAATGGATCACATGTCAGTGACTTAGGTGACTCCACATATCAGTGACTTGGACTTGTATGTAGAGATCGACCACCATAAATTTAGTATATGCATTCATCACTTATTCCTAGACTCCAATATTAAACTGTTACTCCTACACATTGGTACATTAATAAAACCTTTCCAACAATCTGAGTTCAGAAATCAAATTACTACAGACAGCCAGTACAACACGTACAAGAGCATGCATGCATACCGCTGCAACTTGTTGCAACAGCGGAATTTGTCAATTTGGGGGAACAACCCTATGGCCACCGTGCACACGCGTGCATTTGTCTGCGTCAATCACTCCATGCATGCATAAAGATCGAGATATATAGATGAGGAGAGAAGGAAGAAAGCTAAGATAGGAAAAATACAGGAAGAAGGCGACGTGTGCAGGAGGAGGAAGTAGGAATTGAAGTCAAATCTTTTCAGGAGGGAAGTGGTAGCTGCTACCTGCTAGCTAGCTGCATTGGGTTGCGTGAGCGGGAGTACGAACGACGAACGACGACGTGTGCATGTGATCGATGGACGGACAACGCCTGAGGTGACCTCTCTTGTAAAGCCTAGCTAGCAGCTTTGATCCAACAGCCAGCAGTGCAGTGCTTACCCTCGTCGATGAGTCGATCTCCTCGATCGATTTCGATCACTAGGTAGCTGCCTATTTTTGTTTTGTTTCTGCATGCCCCGGGAATGCATTCAAGCATGCGGGTGCGTGCAGCGGATATCCGCGAGCAAAGCTCATCTATAGTCATCTAGCTTGCTCAGCTTTAATTTCCAAAACTACTGCGATCGATAGCCTGAACCGGTGCTACTGAATTACCGATGGACCTGTCCCGGCCCTCTTGGATTTGAATATGTGGTAACTTTGAGTTTTTAAATAGATTTTTAGTTAAAATGAAAAGATTTTAAGTATGTGGCTCGCAACTAGCTTTCTGAAAGTTATATGCTGTATTATCTAGCTAGCTACCGCTCGTGAAATCTACTTTGAAATTGTTGAGCCATCAAATCCTCATGCATTCGGTAGGTCGGCTCTTGCATTCGGTAGGTCGGCTATGATACTATTTGTCGATTCACTACAGGAGAAATTGATTCAACTTCTAGTCCACAACAGAAGAGAGCTTTATCTGCACCTCGAAAGCTAGCATAAAAGATGAGAAACTACTTCATTATTTAAGTTGGATCAATTTTTTTCACACAACCAAAGTGTGATTATTTTAACAGAGGTTGTCGACTCTGACCGTTTGAGACATTCAGATACACGCATCTGAAATATTCAGTGTTGGGATTAGATCTCTCGGGAGAAGAGGGGAGGCCGAGTCCCTCTTCTCCCCCTAAGACTCGCCATACCCTAACCTCCCTCCTGGTCTTCAGGCGCCTTGATCGGAGGCGCCCCAACTGAAGTTGTTGAGGGCCCCTGTCGCGCGGCATATAAAATGGGAAGCTTGGTGTTTGAGCCCCGGTTGGCACATACACCTAGTTCCACACATCTGGCTACCGATCTAAGCCATGCCGAAGCGATGGGAAACCTCCCTCACCTCCATTTCGGTCGCTGGACTTCAACGACGCCACAGCACCGCGCCATGGCGTCCCCACTGGCAAGAAGACAAGGTACGTCACACCTAAGCTCTACCCTCCTAGCTCTAACCCTAGACGATTCTTAGATCCCTAAGCCCTCAGATCTATCAATGGTATCAGAGCAATCAGGTTGTTCTAGGGTTTAGGCTAGTTAGGGTTAGGGTGGCGTCGGGCTCCCTTGAGCCGACGCCATCACGGCTCGAAGAACCCCATGCCCTAAGCCCTCTGCAAAACCCTAAGCATCCCGCTGTAAGTACCCGTAAGATCCCCTCAGCACCCCTCTGTGACCTTCTATGATCCCCTAAGAAAACGCCTAAGAAACCCTTCTCGGAGAAACTAAGAACAGAGAGGAAGAAGAAAGGGCTCCGGTAGAACTCAGAACACTCAAAAAAAAAAATTGAGAAGATTGGGGTTAGGGTTTTAACCCTAACCCTAACCCTAAGTGTCGGAAAAGGGCTCCGGGTATGTGGGGTCTCACCTCATCGGCGGCCATGAGAGAGGATGCCGGGGCCTCCGCCGCTCGCCGGCGTTCCGTCTCCCCGTGTCCGACTCAGACCACCGCCGCGGACCCACTCGACGGGGCCTCGCTCAGCGTCGGGTGAGCGGGCGCTCCGGCGAGCAGGACCACGGGCGGTGCCCGGCCTCCGCCGCCTTCGCTCTCCACCGACGCTCGGTCGCCGCCGCCGCCGCCGCGCCCGCTCTCACGCCGCCGCTGCGCTGTCACACTCGCGCTCGGGTGCGGGAGAATGAGGGCTAGGGTTTGGGGCGCGCGGCGCGGCTGGTTTTGTGCGGGCGAGGATCGCGCGTGGCCGTCGGATTTGATCCGACGGCCAGCGTTGATCGGGCCACGTCTCAGCCCAGGCGGGAGGGGCAATAGCCGGCCCAGGCCCAGGTTACGCGCGGCGGCGCGAGGCAAAATGCCGGCCTGGGCCCAAGTTGGCTTCGGCCTGCGCACAGTACTGTTGGGCCAGGCCGTTTTCAGTTTTGGGGCTGAAATTTTAGCACAGTACGGGCCGGAATTATTTTCTTATTTTTCAGGATTTTCAGAATTAGTTTCCCAATTAAGTATTTCCTGGAAATTAAGAAAATTGTCCAAAAATAATATAAAAGTAAGTTTAATGTGGGGAAAATTTTAGAAAATTTCATCATGATTATTAGCAATGTTCTGAATTTTTTGAGTAATTTTAGATCCCTTTTAAGCTATTTTCTAATTTAAATTAGTCCAACGACTTCTTTTATTAGAAAATAATTGTTATTCAAGCATTTAGATTCAGAATTTTGCTGATGATTAAACAGTGTATTATTTTAGTTTGAAAATTCCGCTGTGCATGTTTAGATTAAGTCTTTCATTGTGCGTACACTGTTTAAAATTAGTACCATGCTGTAAATTCAGAATTTTATTACTATTTTAATCAGTGTACTAATTAAGATTAAGTATTCCGCTGTGCATATACTGTTTAAAATAAGTAATGTATCAATTATGATTAAGTTTTCCACTGTGCATACACTGTTTAAGATTACTCAGAAATTTTGTGTTCAGAGTTTTAAAGCATTTTTGTATTTTTTGTGATATTTGTTTATTAAATTTAGTCCAAGGGCTACATTTAATTGAAGAATATCTATTAGGAATTTTGTTTAAGTTTAAATTCAGAATTTTTATTACTGATTAAGCAGTGTATCAATTAGTTTTTTAAGTCCTCCACTATGAATACACTGTTATAAGTTTAGTACCATGTTCATCGTATCAATTAAGTAGCATTTATTATGTCAATTAGATTTGAACCAACGAGATAATTTAATTTGGCATTACAAATGTTGTATTTTTGTTAACATAGTGATTTTATCTCCTGACCAACGTTGGTGATGAAATCACTATGGTTCAGTTGAATTGATTCTATTTCTGCCCAACGGTGATGTAGAATTAATTCGTCTTTTAAGTATTAAGTGTATCACATGTTAAATTTGACCAACGTTAAATTTTCATGTATCATATTATATCTGTTATAATATATATTTTGATTGTCTAACTAAGCGTGCGAAGCCCGTGACCTGAGAAGATGAAAGCCAAGAGGCTTTTGTCATAAGGTTACGTGACTTCGCCGATATAAGAATAAAATAAGACATATAGTACTAAAGGAAATCAGTGGAAACACAAAATGTATTATGATTAAGAGCTCCTTTATGGAGCAAATTAGGGGTTCTACCCCACGTCATGATACTGCTAAGAGTATCTGAAGATGACTTTTCTAAGGCGTATGCTAGCACGCTTATTAAGAAAAGTTTAGTAAGTTTTGCGACATGGTTTTCAAAACAGAAACCCATGAATAAGGAGCTCGAGGACGATATTATCGTCCAATTATGATGTCACACTAAGTTTTCTGATTATTTTGTGATCAACTACAACTTACAGCGAGAGTGTTGGAGTTTGTAGATGCTGATTTCAAACTATGCATAAGGATTAAGAAAGCACACAATGATTTAGGTCATAATGTGCAACACGAATAAAGGGGAAGAAGCATTATAAGACTTGTTCTAATGATGCTAAGGACTCCTTATAAGCTCACATAAAGGAACATGATGTCCTGAAGGGCATGTACAGACATGTAAGGAGGAACGCCACATGAAAGAATATGTGGAGTTCCCAAAATGGATGAACAAGAATGGTAATAGATGAATTTTTCGCACTTAGAAATAAAGTCTTTAGTCTTGCTTTTGAGCATGACAAACTTTATTTATTTTCTTAAGATGATTTTATCATCTGAGAATAATGATAAGAGCAAAAGAATTGATGACGTATTTTCGAAATTATGGCACTATCTAATGGGCCATATTTCGAGGGGGAGGATTGAACGTTGAGTCAATTCTTCCGCTTTAGTTTCTTTAGACTAAGTTTCATGCATATGTTGTATTAAGATAAATACGTCAAATAAATTAAGAAATACGCGAAATTAAATTTAATGATTGTAGTAATTTTATCTCCTGACCAACGTTGGTGATAATGTTATTATATTTAAGCTCAATTGATTCTAATTCTGCCCAACGGTGATTTAAAATTAATTGATTAACATTTATCCAATCTAAGAGCGATCAGATCATAGCGATCAGATCATCAGTTGCTTTGGATAAATTTAAGATGTTTTTAGAGCTGATTCTTATATCAGCATGATCTAAAGTTTAAAAGAGTAAGATATGACCGTGCTACGGTCAATATACTCCGTATGGCCGATTTCTCGAACTCTTTTGCAAGGTTCTATAGAAAATGGCAAAATAGTCCGGTATTTTATATCGGGTGTATCTTAGCAAAATAGAGTGGCTATAAGGTGCACTCGCACTTCAGTGGACATAGTAAGTAGTATGGTAAATTATTCCACTCTACCGATTAATTTATGGATGGAGGCATTCAAACCACCATTCATAATTTTAATTGGATCCTTAATAAGTCTATGCCTAAAAGCACCATAAGAATTATGGACAAGACGATAACCATTTTCTAAATTATTTTAGAATAAGGGTATGTCGTCCTGCTAAGGCTATATTTTAACCCAAATATTAATAAGTTAAAGTCTTAAGACAGTAAGTTGTCAATTTTATTGACTGCAAAGATAAGTCTAAGTGATCTCGTTTTGTAATGTCCTAACAGACATGTTAAGTTTGTAGAAACGAGATATGCATTTTTAGAAGATGCTTTAATCAGGGGGAGCACGGTACTTAGAGAAATTAATCTTGAAGAGAAGTGGGTCAGTGAATCCACTCCTATGATTCAAGAACAATTTTCTATGTACCTATGGTAGTATCATTTTGTCCAACACTTGAGTTTGGACCTTCATTAGCGACATCTATTGTACATGAGGCTTCTGTTGTTTAGGAATCTGTATTTCTAGATGATGCTAATGAAGAAGTAAAGGAACAACTCTCTAACTTAGTACATAATGTGCCAACTCAGATAAGAAGCAGATTAAATGAGATATTTTGTATGTCTTATTTAAGGATTCTTTAAGAATCATTAAGGCATATTATAACTTAGAACTGCATCAGATTGATTTAAAGACGACATTTTCAATAAGTTTTAAGTGAGAATGTCTATATGACACAACTAAGTGTTTTGTCATAGAATGGAAAGAAAATTTTATGATACCATTTTATCTAAGTCCAATGGACTTAAATAAGTTTTAAGTAAGGGTATCTGAAATTTAATTAGACTATTAGAAAATTTTGGGTTTTAAGAATAATGAAGAGGACAATTGTGTTTGTCTAAATTTAAGAATGGAGAATTTATTTTCCCAGTTTAGCATGTGGATGACATTCTGCTTGCAAGTGGTGATGTCCATCTAATATTAGAAACTAAGAAATCTTGTCCTCTCATTTTGACATTAAGAACCTTGGAGAAATTTTCCTATATGTTAGGACTAGAGTTTCTCTAAGATTACCATTAAGGGGGTATTAAGATTATTGCATACGGCATACCAGAAGATATACTGATAAAGTATATAGTATGCATGCGTATAAGCTATCGCCTGATCCGATAGTCAAGGGTGATAAGTTGGGAACTTTTAGTATCCCAGGAACCAATATGAGATCGATCAAATTAGATTGGTTCCATATGCTTCTGCTGTCGAAAACAAATGTATGCTCAATTATGTATTCGCCCTGACTAAGTTTATGCCGCCGGAATGCTTGGCAGATATCAGAAATCCAGAAATAGATCGCTGGATTAAATTAAGAAAGCCTTGAGTTTTATATAAGGCACAACGACCTCATGCTAATGTATGAAAGATTAAATAACCTAGCAATTGCGGGTTATTCAAATTAAGACCTTGCGAGATGAGTGAATGCTAAGTAGTCCACATTAAGTTGTGTATTCACTCTCGCAAAGGGAGCTGTGTCGTGGAAAAGCTCCAAACAAACTGTGACGGCATCTTCCACGATGTATGCCGAGTTTGTAGTATGATATGAGGTCACCGGACAGGCACTATGTTTCTAAGAAATTTATTCCGGTTTTAAGAGTGGTCGACAGCATTTTTAAACCACTTAAGTTATACTGTAGTAATGAGTCAACAGTATAATTCTCCTATAACAACAAGAAGTGTGTTGCTGCCAAACACATCTAAGTTAAGTGTTATATTGTTGAGGAGAGAATCCAAGATCAAATGATAAGTAGAGCATATAAGTACCAAGCGAACGCTTGCGGATCCGCTCACAAAAGTTTTACCTCCCAATGTGTTCAGAGAACACTTAGTCGACATGGGTTTAAGGTAAAACTATGATCTATGGATTTATAAGGGCCCAAAATAAGTTTAGAAACTATTTCAGAGTAGAGAGGTGTATTGTAGCTGTTGAGTCACGTAGTACGTAACTGACTACTGTGATGCATCACGCTCTATGCATTGATTTATAATGAGATAGAGGTAATGTTGAGTTGAGATAAGAATTAAGATGAGATCTAGGGGGAGAATGTTGGGATTAGATCTCTCGGGAGAAGAGGGGAGGCCGAGTCCCTCTTCTCCCCCTAAGACTCGCCATACCCTAACCTCCCTCCTGGTCTTCAGGCGCCTTGATCGGAGGCGCCCCAACTGAAGTTGTTGAGGGCCCCTGTCGCGCGGCATATAAAATGGGAAGCTTGGTGTTTGAGCCCCGGTTGGCACATACACCTAGTTCCACACATCTGGCTACCGATCTAAGCCATGCCGAAGCGATGGGAAACCTCCCTCACCTCCATTTCGGTCGCCGGACTTCAACGACGCCACAGCACCGCGCCATGGCGTCCCCACTGGCAAGAAGACAAGGTACGTCACACCTAAGCTCTACCCTCCTAGCTCTAACCCTAGACGATTCTTAGATCCCTAAGCCCTCAGATCTATCATTCAGATGCCATCAAATTGAACGGATTGCATCATGACCAGCTAGCTACAGCGGCAAGCAAAATCACACACAAAATGGCAGCCAGAAAAAAGGAAGAGCCAAACACATGGCGACGACATCCACTACAGTAAATCAACGAGGACAAGCAACAGAACAGCGCGCAAAATGAGATATTGTTCTGATTGGACGTATGCGGCTGAGGCGAAGACCGGAATTCTTGCTTAGCTTTGCGTGATTCGCGCGGGATCCATGCAATACTGAAAATGCATCGTTGCGTACAGAGGACAGAGCTAGCTAGGCTGCATCTCTGCAAGTCTCTGCATGCTGACTTCTCTGAGGAGAGCTCAACGGACATGCATGCCGAGAGACTGACTGACCCAACTCCCAAGCCACTTTCTTGGTCGATTGCATCCCTTGTTTAATTTTACCTGCATTATAATTTGCACTCACTTTGAAGCACACTGTATTTTTTCCTTCACCATTTCGAGTCCAGATATATAGATGCATGTATCAAGTTTACTGGAATTTTAGGGAGAATATATACCTAAAATAGTAGTCCACATAAGCAAAAATCTGATGTGGCATGAGAGTTAATGAGGAAAGAGGAGAAAAGTTGAGGAAATGGTTTCTCATGCAAGAAATGGTTTCTATCACTAATACCAAGGATGAAGAAACCACTCTACATGCATTGGGAGAGGGTAGTAGTTTCTATAGATGGGGCCCACTTATTTATGATTGGGCAAAAGAGGGAAAAATAAATAGAAACAAGAAACCATGCATTGTGAGAGTAAGTTTCTATCACTAGTTTCTTAGTGACATGGCATGTATAGAAACTACTAGATGGTTTCTTGGTTGGAAATGCCCTTAGAGCATGTACAATCCTGAGATGGTGAAATGATTTGCAAAGTATAAGAGACAACAAAAAAACTGCATGGTACAACCCTAAGGGCATCTCCAATGCAATGAGTAGGATGGTTTCTATAGCATTAAATAGTAGTCCACATAAGCAAAAATCTGATGTGGCATGAGAGTTAATGAGGAAAGAGGAGAAAAGTTGAGGAAATGGTTTCTCATGCAAGAAATGGTTTCTATCACTAATACCAAGGATGAAGAAACCACTCTACTCCCTCCGGTACACAAAAACAAGTCGTTTTGGACATGATCTCACATACCAAGGAGCAATTAATTAATGTGTACTTTCCATGTTTGCCCCTATTAAATATAGTGCAAGAGTAAATATAGCACGAAAAACAACGAAAAATAGTACTACTTGAGGGGTATAGTTGTACAAAATGTACAATAAAATGCAAAACGACTTGTTTTAGCAACCTCTTGATAGAAGCCTAAAACGACTTGTTTTTGTGTACCGGAGGAGTACATGCATTGGGAGAGGGTAGTAGTTTCTATAGATGGGGCCCACTTATTTATGATTGGGCAAAAGAGGGAAAAATAAATAGAAACAAGAAACCATGCATTGTGAGAGTAAGTTTCTATCACTAGTTTCTTAATGACATGGCATGTATAGAAACTACTAGATGGTTTCTTGGTTGGAAATGCCCTTAGAGCATGTACAATCCTGAGATGGTGAAATGATTTGCAAAGTATAAGAGACAACAAAAAAACTGTATGGTACAACCCTAAGCCCCTGAATTATAAATGTAGCTAAGAGACAATGCGTATGGAGAATCGTGTAGAGACGGGCTCTTCGCGTTCGCGAAGAGTCTGTCTCTTGTATTTTTTCAATTAACCCCCTAGAGAACTCTTAATAGACCACCTATTAAATGGAGTTGTACATGTCCTAATGCATTGATCGTTTATTTAGTTATTTATTGAATACGTGTGTTTCAGATAGGGAAACAGATCCTCTAACGTCGCTTGCTCGACGTCTTTATGTAATCAGCACAATCAGTGCCGTTGATTACTATCCGACGGCTCCCAGCGTTCTGCAGTACTCCTTTGGCCCAATAAAATTGTTGCTCGCTCGGTAGTTTTTTGCCGCAGCTGCTTCCCCTTAATCCCCTTTCCTTTTTTTTGGCGCACTTCTATGTTTTTTTACCGGTTTGGTTTACTACACCACTAAAATATTTTGTATAAAAATTATATCAGAATTTTGGCATAAATTTTTTTTATCAAAAAATTAGCATAAAAAAATTTGTATCAAGATTTTGGCATAAAAAATATGTATCAAGATTTTGGCATAAAAAATGTATCAAGGTTTTGGCTTACATATATCACATATTCATTACTTCTAGTTATATCAAATCAAATTTGTCTTTTTCAACTCTACGAAATTCGATAGTTTAATAATGTCAAAACTTGGCTCAGGTTTGACTACCAAATTTTAATAATTTGTCGAACCTTTGTTCTACCACTCTAATCATATTAATGGAAATTTACTCGGTATTGAAGTTGTGTTATATTATTTATACATATTTGTATGCCAAAATCTTGATATAATTTTTTTCATGCCAAAATTTTGATACAAATTTTTTCATGCCAAAATTTTGATACAAAATTTTCATGCCAAAATCTTGATACAAATTTTTCATGCCAAAAATCTTGATACATGTTTTTATAACAAAATCTTGACACGAATTTTTTATGGTAAATTTTCAATATAATTTTTTATGGCAATATTCTGATATAATTTTTTATACAAAATATTTTATCCGTGTAGTAAACCAAACCGATCAAAAAAATAGAAAAACGTGTCAAAAAAAGGAAAGAGACCAACTGTGTCAAAAAAATTTTTACTGAACCGTCTACAATTTTATTGACAAAGAAAATACTGTAAAATGCTGGGAGCCATTGGATGGAAAACAAAGGCGCTGATCATGGACGTCGAGCGAGCGACGTTAGAGGATCTGTTTCACAGTCTCACAGAGAGAGGGAGAGAGTGCTTCTTTGAATGAAAGGTGTACGTATGTGTAGACTTCAAGCTGGATTCGCCCATTTACAGAAGTACATTACGAGCACTCCTTTTCCCCTATAAAAATACAATCACGTGCAATTTGGATGAATCTGACATGACTGGACAGATAAATCAGGTGAACCGGCATGATCAATAGTACTAAACCCAACAATTTGTAATCTCGTGGAGCTAGCAGCGTGACATTACTGAGAGGGTGTTTGGATTCAGGGGCTAAATTTTAGCCCGTGTCACATCGGATGTTTGGACATCAATTTGAAGAATTAAATGTGAACTAATTAGAAAAATAATTACAGAATCGGAGGATAATTCGTGAGACAATTTTTTTAAGCCTAATTAATCCATAATTAGCAAATGTTTACTGTAGCATCACATTGTTAAATCATAGCGTAATTAGGCTCATTAGATTCGTCTCGTGAATAATCCACCGATTATGAATAGGTTTTGTAAATAGTCTACATTTAATACTCCAAAATAATATTTAAACATTGGATGTGACAGGGGCTAAAATTTAGCCCCTGTATCCAAACACCCCCTGACATATACTGAGTAGTACTGGCTAGTAGATAGATAGATAGAACACTGCAGCAGCAGTGCAGCACACGAGTCTTTAATGAAAGACTGACGAAACGCTCAGCTAGCTCAAGCTGAGAGAATCTCTTAGCGTTGAAGAGACTGCGTGCACGCGGCCCGATAGGTGGTGTTTTGAGCAGAAGAGACGTCACGAGAAAAAACTAGCATGCATGAATCCTTGCAACTGGGAATGAGTGAATGATGAGGCACTCCATTACGCTATGATTGTGGGGCGCCCCGATGAGAAACACCAAGCGACCGAGTAGCTGGCACACTGGCACGCAGCACCGCAGCGTAGCGTAGCGTACTAGCCAAAGCGAAGCATGCAGCTGTGCAGCGCAGCAGCAGCAGCAGCCAGCCAGCCACAGGTGCACGTTGCTGGGTACGAGAGCGAGAGGGAGGTCTTGTCACTTGTCAGGTGCTCCTCCATGGGATTTTGATTTCGATACGTGTATAAAGATCTGATATTGAGACAAAAAAATCTTTAAACTCCATCACACGAGTCTTTCCATCTCTTAACGTGTCATCTAAAAATATAATAACAAAAAGAAGTAGTATTATTTCTTTGGTATGCATAGAGTGATGTGTTGGACACCAATAACCGTATATGCGCGAGCAGAATCCAAACAATTATAAATGTATTGATAAATTGATGGAATAATACAAAGATAAAAATTGAATTATTTCTTTTTCCGATGGGAACGTATCAAAACAGGAGGGAGGGAGTATATGAGTAGCAAGCAGTAGATTATTTAAATGTTGAGCTTTCCCTGTCCCATAATATTACAGTCTGAGGTCAAATTTGATATTCCGTGGAATAAATATTTTTTATTTTTTGAAAAATAAAATACTTTGAAAATTTGTAGAAAAATCATTTCCAATTTGTCTTCTCGATGCATCTAAGATTCAAATTTTTAGAGATCAAGAGCAAATTCATAATAGCATCTCAAAGAGAGTTGCTATTTTCCCCCTAAAATCTTATATATTAATCATCATAAACATAGTTGATTCTTAAAAATTAATCAGTCCTTGATAGATTATTATAATCTAAATTCCTGTACTTTAAAGGGGATTAGAAATTGAGTTTCTACTTTTGACGGGAAGGAGAAGATGATTTATGCAATCACTTACAACATTTTTTTTCAAAATACATAAATTTATTTTTAAGGCCCCATTTGGTTTTTTAGTCTCAAATTTTAGTCCCGTCACATCGGATGTTTGAATGTTATTTTAGAGTATTAAATATAGACTATTTATAAAACTCATTTCATAATTGGTGGATTATTCACGAGACGAATTTAATGAGCCTAATTACGTCATGATTTGACAATGTGATGCTACATTAAACATTTGTTAATCATGGATTGATTAGGTTTAAAAAAATTGTCTCATGAATAATCCTCCAATTCTGTAATTATTTTTATAATCAATTCAAGTTTAATCATTCAAATTGATGTCCAAACATCCGATGTGACACATCCTAAACTTTAGTTTGAGGAACCAAACACCACCTAAGAAACTGAACAAGAGCACTGAGAAGGGAGTTTTACAACCTGACCGGACAGAGGAAAGAAGTTGGCAGAAGATAAAAGGAGCATTCTGCTTTAGGGCTCGGCCCAACTACAGAACAAGAGCTCAGCCTGGAAGCATTTCGGCCTGGAGTTAGCCGTGAAACGTGCGCGAGTGCGGTGAGCCCGATGCGGCTATTCAAGCAGCTCGTCGCCGGTGTGTTCCAACGATGGCCGACTGCTATTGCTATTGGGTATCGGAACATGATCTGGTTATCCTAGAAAAAGTATTGGCGAAATGGAGTGACCGACCTATGGGCCAGCACCATCAGCGTTCCACAGCCTAGGCCCTCTCGGCAGTGACAGCCTGACAGGCAACGGGGAAAACAAAGTCGGGCCGGAGGTTGAAGACAACCACCGACGGCTGGAAACCGTCGAGCCTATCTGGACTCTAGATTTTCCATTTCGCTAAGAGTTTCACACCGTAGCTCCGCCACAGAAGCAGGAAAAAGATCAATGGTTCGGATCTGGATTAGGGGTCTTCTCCGTAGGTATTGGAGCTCCTTTCTGATCGGTTCATCGGATAGGGAAAAGAAGGAAATGCACTAGGGACAGGGACTAATTGAGATGCTTTTCATCGAATGGAATGGAATGGAAAGCGCAGAGGGATGAAAACAATGTCAACTGAGCTAGCTCTCTTAGTCGAGCCCTCCCCTCAACCGAACTCTTTCAGTCGAGTCCTCCATGAGTATAGACGACGAACGCCAAATATCAGCCGAGCTCCAATGAGAATAGGCGATGAATGTCAGACACACAAACATAATTTGTGAACATAACTCTATTGCTCTTGTTATTTCTTTTGAAATACCGATACATATATATAGGAAATAAACAACTCCCTAAGGGCTAGTTTGGAAGCCTAGAATTCCGGCCCATCGGCCGAAATTCTGGGGATAGATTGAGATTTTGGGCTCCCAAACAGGCTCTAATTGTTTGACTCCTAATCCTACTAGATTCTAATATTCATACTATAATTTCTGTAAGACTCATTATAGAAATACTTATTTATAGAAACACTTATTATTAATTTGATTTATTAAAATTCTAAATAGATTCATCAAGTTTACTTTCCTAACAAAGACAACGCACTTCTCCATGTTCTTGAGCGGCGTGGTGGCAACAACGAGAAGAGCCGCCGTGGCAAGGCAGTACCGCACGCCGCCGTGGGGTGCCATGGTAGAGGGCCAGCCATGGCGTGGCAGGGGTAGCCGCGGGTGTGATGGTCAGTAACATACATTTGACGAAGAAGGATTCCTTAAGGATCTGTTTGGAAGCTCAGAATCTCGGTCTATTCTCTAAGGATGGGTCGGGATTCTAGGCTCCCAAACCAACCCTAAGCAGGTTTTAAGATTTTGGTTAAAATAAAGAATCTATAAAACAGAATAAAATCTGTTGTTAGATATTAAAAGACTCTCAAGTACGAGTAAGTAATCAAGTTAGGATTCTATGTTAGAAATAAATAAAGGTATTTGCCCTATTATCTCCTGATTATTCAGGTTAAAAGTAATAAAGAGTATTACTTCTTTACCTCCGTGACTACTAGTGAGTCGGCTCGCAGCTATCACGGTGACCTACGCCCCAGACTCCTGTTCCCCAGTAGATGTTACGATATGAGGTGGTTATGGTACCGTTAAATTCAAAATTTTACTAGTTATTCCAGAAATCATGTGTGTAATTAGATCGTAGATCATTACCTTTAACGTGAGACGTGCTAGTGCAGCAGAAGAATATACATGAGGAAGTGTGTTCTCGCTTGACACCACTCAGCTTCGTCCATTCGTTGCAATGAAGTCGACGTAGTCCGGCGATTTCCACGAGAATAAAGCATGCACCGCTATTGGAGCAATGTCTCTACAATATCCACATATCCAAGATCAAGATCACCTCGTACCGGCGCGTTAGCATCGAACCATTGATTGAGAGATCAGGGGAAATCAATATCAATGATCGAGAGACTACAGGGAGAGAAGAGGTGACGACTAGGGTTAGAACTCAATGGAAACAACAACCTTTTGTGCGAGTCTCTTCTCTTCTTATATAGTGCCCACTCATGGACTCTTAATCTCTATTAAAGCCTAACAGATCTAATCTATTCGCTTGGATCAAAAGTTTTGGTCTAGACTCAAAACTTCCAAAAATAATGCTCTGTATCGAATTTATTTCGGCACACTTTCGGTTCCTCTAAAAAACCAAATTTGAGGATGAATCTGAACTTTTGGTCGAACTGAAACTTCTAGTTGTTCTATAACCCGGAAATTCCGGAATCAGTATAATTTGTCATTTTTGCAATCTTGACATTTTTTGCATTCACCTGAATTGTCTGATTATTGTCGACAAGTGCCTCATGCAGCAATCCGCGAAAAATCCCGGACAAGGCTGACACAACTAGAAGAATCCAGAGATGTACCAACTAACCGCGGAACTGAACAGCATGTACAGTTTGCTTTGGTTATCAGTGTTTTTTTTCAAGCAATGATTATGGTAGACTTTAATTTTACATGAATTTACCGTGAGGCTGTTATTAGACACTAAGGTGAACGCGATGGTATCTTGCTATTGCTACTCAAATTTGTGTGGAAATTTATAGGGTGTGTTTGATTAAGCTATATATTCGAAAAAAGTTGTTGTAAGTTATGATCTACGAAAAAAATGTTGTGAGATGTGAAAAAAACCAAGAAACTGTTTAGTTGGAATATCTGTGAATTTATGTTTTGATATCTTCTGATATTTGATTACATTATTAATATGCAATTTTGCATGTAACTCATTGTAATCATGGAATTTTGTAATGTTTATTGTAAAATTATATATTTTTGAATTACACTAAATAATATATTTTACTAAAATTTTACCTTTTCAAATTTTACATAAATCGGTACGTTGTAACACTATAATGAGTATTTTTTAAAAGTTGAACTAAGAAACTGTGAAAGTTAGAGTCACTAAGATGTTGACGCCAAGATTTGGTAAAGCCTAGGGCCCACCAAAGATGTTGTACGATCAATGAAAGTCAAGAAGAGTCCGATCAAAGATTGTCAAAGAAGCTCGTCTGTTACAACATGGTCAGATATGAAGGAGCCTATGATAAGAAGATGAAGTTTTATCAAGAATTGGTTAGGATAGATTGCTTTGACGATAAGTCTTCGGACAATAAATATGTATCAATTAGTTAGGTCAAACACACAACTCTATCAAACAACTACTAGGCGCATCGCCACCCTTGGATTCCCAAGGTTAATCCTAACGGGATTCGGCACTTGGAGTTAGACTGCATCGTTCCGATCTCCGATGAAGAGGTGAGTTCCGTCACCTTCGACGATCGTATCAACTAGGTCAGTGTCCCCACGGCTGCATTAATTTAATCTCTTGAGGCATTGACTGAAATTATACAATCGCTGATTTATCTCGGTATATTGGCTAGGTCTAAGATTGCATCATCTTGATCTCTTAGATTGATGTGTTTTAGGTGTGGTAGTTTGAGGCTTCATTGGTTGAGGCCGACATCTTTTTTATTGTATTTTTTCATGATGTATACCATTTATCTAAATAAAGTGTGCTCAATACTTTGAAGTATTATTAAGTTTATCGTGACTAGCTACTGTCTTGGTTATGTTCAATCTTGTTATTGTGATGATTTTAATATTAAAAACATGTTATCTGGTATGCTTTATTTATTTCTATCGGAGTACAAGCTGATAGATTATCTTTAATTCAGAGTCATATTCTATCCGCTATCGAGGGATACTCATCGACCTACACGCGTAAATTACCTATCTCATCAGTCAATGGCGCATTCATCCCGATCGCTCTGCCTTGGTCATCGACCTTGTGGCTGATCGGCGTTATTCATTCATGATTATTATATTCTTACTAGAGTCATCGACTTTACTACTAATGATATTTCCTCGGTTTCCTTATCAGTTGCAGGGTCAAATTGATTGGTACACCTTGAACCCTTTTTATAAGATTGTATGATTTACAATGGAGTTAAGAAGATCTCCTAAACCATGTGAGTGTCAAAGTGTGACTAAAAACGACACTAACAACAGCTTTCAGTTTATACTACGAAAAAATTGTTTTTTAAAAAAAGCTAGTTAGCTTTAAAATCTATTTGATTCAATTTTCACTTCTTGGCTAAGAAGTTAGTATGGACTGATTTCTCGGGGGAGGCACTTGTGCCGTGTCTATCTTACACCTGCCTCACTTCCAATCTTTACAAGTGGATGAAGGAGTAAGCGGCGTGCTAGGAACAGAAAGCTCTGTGCCGGTGTTTTGTCCATGCGCGTGAGATTGTTTGTGCCCACCGGCCTACCACGACTTGTTAGATGGCGGTGGAGTTAGGCAGGTGAGGTCGCCGCGCGGCGCCTTTCATGTGTGGCCTGTCCATTTCCTGTCTTCTTCAGTATGACCAAGTTAGTGTGCCTTCCCCAAATTCCATCCATCACTTCGGCCTGTGCTTACTCAAGAGATTGTTCTGTCTCCTACGATAATTTGGACTGTTAATTTTACATGGAATTCATGCATACTGGGCCTGAATATTTTGTAGCTACACGTTTCTGGGTCGGTTAAAGATGCAGATGTTGTGTCTTCTCTAATCTATTGGCAATTTGGCATTATGGAGTCAATGGTTTCATGTCATGGGGGTATTACAACCGGCCGTGAAAAAACAAACTCAGTTAGCCCTGTTTATATTCTTTCTCCTACCTCTATAAAGTTACAAAATTTTAATTTTAGAGTATAGTTTTAATAAATTTTATATTACGGTTTTCTCGTTGTTCTTTTTGGCATTTTGTCTTTAATACTGTTATAAATATAAATATGAAAAATATTGTCTAATAATTATTTTTCTCTGCTAGATCAGCTACAATTTTCTTTTAAGCGAAAGGTAAGTCAGTTTTTGCCATTTTAACAGTAAGTTAGAATGTGTCGTACAAGGTACGTATCATTATCATCGTGACATATAGTGCGTCTTGTACTCTTGTGTGATCTATCCGTAATTTAAATAAAAAATACATACAAACTTCCGGTCGTCACATAAGGTCTTCTTTAGTTTAAAATCATTGATAACATAATTATGATTATTAGATAAGCAAAAAACATGATATTATTAGTCATATGTTCGATTATAATTAATTAAAACAATAACTAGTTTTTCTATTGGAGATTTTGATTATCTACCATCCCTTTAGATGAAATCGAGAATTTGCTTTCCACATTTCAATGACATGTGAGGTCTACATAGGTCATATGTGGGTCAGAAAGATAAATCCTCAATTTCCAACTAAATGAAGATTGGAAGGTATATGATTATTTTTTTCTTTTTTTATTTAGCATACTTCACTCCATATACATGACAATAAATAGGGTGCCGTAGAAAGAAATAGCGTATTGTGACGCCTGTATGCAAATAGGAATTCAGTATCCATTTAGTTCTTTAGTCCAAAAATTTAGTCACTTCGCATCGAATGTTTGGATGTTATTTTAGAGTATTAAATGTAGACTATTTATAAAACTCATTCATAATTGGTGGATTATTCACAAGACGAATCTAATGAGCCTAATTACGCCATGATTTGGCAATGTGATGCTAGGTAAACATTTGTAAATCATAGATTAATTAGATTTAATAAATTCATCTCGTGAATAATCCTCCGATTCTGCATTTATTTTTATAATTAATTCATGTTTAATCCTTCAAATTAATGTCCAAATATCTAATATGACATAGACTTTAGTCCATAGAACCAAATGCGCTCAGTCCTGTTGGATTGGAATTCCTGTCCTGACTCCTGAGCCTAGAGAGTATTTAGAATTTCTACTGAACGGCTAAATTTTAGGAGAATTATTTTTATTTTTTTACCGTGGAAGAATCAGGTAAAATCTTGCTTCTCATGAGAATTAAGTTAACAAAAGATAAAAATACATATAGAAAATTAAGAGAATATTTATATATAATTGAAATAGACTAGCATATTAGGCATACTATAATTCATAGTTCATACTGTATTATATATTTATTTCTGTTTATATGGTTTTATACAGTATAACATTAGTCATCGCATATATAAAACCCAAACATATGTTTATAATTATTATTTCATAACACTATCCTCTTTTATAAGAATAAGAATTAGTCATCCGGTCAAACGGTTTTATAGTTAAATCTGATTCACCACATAATAATTTTTAAAATAATCATAAATTAGAGTTAACCGAATCATTAATCAGAAAAGCTAAAAAAATATATAGAGATAGATAGAAGAGAAAATTAATAATATGTTACTCTATTCAAGTGGTGTTTTGATAAAATGCTACCTACTAGAATGTAATAGTTTAAAGGTCACTTGGTATATTACATATTCTATAAATGCTACCTTCTGTCTAGTGATTTTTTATGTGTTAAGGACTACATTCGTGTGAAAGAATAGAATAGGTAAAAAAGATCTATATATGCTGCAAACTGTTAAAGAACAGAAAAAAAGCTAATATAGGAACATAATCATCTATTGTATTTAAATATTCGAATTTTTAAATATAAATACAAATAATCAACTTTAAATATAGGAACATAATCATCTATCATATTTAAATATTCAAATTTTTAAATGTAAATAAAAATATTTAAATTTAAATATAGAAACATAATCATATATCATATTTAAATATTCAAAATTTTAAATAAAAATAAAAATATTTAAATTTAAATATAGGAACATAATCAATAGGTAAAAAAGATCTATATATGCTGCAAACTGTTAAAGAACAGAAAAAAAGCTAATATAGGAACATAATCATCTATTGTATTTAAATATTCGAATTTT
The DNA here is from genome assembly GCA_019279435.1 of Zizania palustris. NCBI lineage: Eukaryota > Viridiplantae > Streptophyta > Magnoliopsida > Poales > Poaceae > Zizania > Zizania palustris. The sequence continues at coordinate 41,070,783 of JAAALK010000287.1, read as the reverse complement.
TAAATATAAATACAAATAATCAACTTTAAATATAGGAACATAATCATCTATCATATTTAAATATTCAAATTTTTAAATTTAAATACAAATATTCAAAATTTTAAATGCAAATGCAAATATTTAAATTTAAATATAGGAACATAATCATCTATTGTATTTAAATATTCAAATTTTCAAATGTAAATACAAATATTAAAATTTAAATATAGTAACATAATCATCTATCATATTTAAATATTCAAATTTTTAAACGTAAATACAAATATTCAATTTTTTAAATGCAAATACAAATATTCAAATATAAATATAGGAGCATAATCATCTATCGTATTTAAATATTCAAATTTTAAATAAAAATACAAATATTTAAATTTAAATAAGGGGAAGTCTACTCGCGGGAGCACGCACGCCTACGTGGTGTAGATGAGAGCCAGGATATGGAGCCCTTGGGACGAGGGACTAGTGGCCTCTTTTGAGAGCTCTCTTATTTTTGAGAGCTGAGTATGGATTTTGTTGGATCTCGATTTTTCTCACCGACTTTTAAAAATGAGTTTGAGGAGTTGAATAAAGTAGACAAATTAGTGGACCAGAAAGGATGGAGGTGTCGACTCTTCTATAGCCTCTCTTCAAGAAATCCCCATGACAGTAGATACGAGTGTTCTTCACCTGTTAGGCCCTGTTCGGTTGACAGGGATTATGTGGCGCCCCGATTTATCAAATCGAGACATTATTGAATTTCAGAAGGAAAACAATAATACAAGAGGTTCATCATGCGACAACGTACATACGACAGTATTCATGGTACGCAGACCATATTTATTACATCAAAGTTTTAATAAAAACAGTAATAAAAATGATTAAAAAGCGGCATGACGAACATCTCCTTCAGGATCTTTCTTCTCGACTGGGTCGCTACTCCAGACCGTCTTCAAAGTAAGCATCCTCTGTGGGGTCCAATGGGTATGAGTACAAAAAGTACTCAACAAGCCACCGCAAATGCAAGTAATAATGCAGGATAATAAACAAGGAAGGGTAACGGCTAACATTACAGAAAAGTGCAGTTTCAGTTATTGCATTTAGTGTAATCACATATTAATCATGCGGAAAAGTAAACATGGATATCAACAACGTCAACTAACTCGAGGGGTACAGTCAGCCCCACCTCGCTCAACAGTCCTTACATGTCAATCCATCATGCACATACATATTCAAAGTAAACTAACTGGGGGATGTCACGCAACCCGCCCTTGACCGTGGGCTCGGCTTTTCGAAAAGATTTAAGACTCTGATCAGAGATGTACTACTGTACCCACAAGGCACGCACTCATCCCAAACGAGATGACCCATACCACGGGAACTCGTGCCAAAACCTCGGCATGAAATGTTCCAAGCGATAACCACCCGCTCTAGGTTTCGCCGGCGCGCCGGGCCGCATCCCGGCTAACGTCGCACCCCCTTTTGCGCCACATTGGTACAAGTCACCCGCTGGTGCTACTTGACCCATCTCCAAATGGTGGCCTCGGTTTGGAACAACCCATACCTTAGTTAGGACTTACCCACTAGACTTGTGGTTAGTACGTAAGTGTATTGCAACGGATCCCTCAGACCGGTCCTTATAGTGCCCCGGGTGCTACCGACCAATGCCCTAGCTTGCACCCGGAACCCACCATGCATTCACTCATAACCACAACTCCAACACCGACAGAATTCCATAGATAAGAAACAATGGGGATCATATAGTAGAACCATGTACTACGACTCATTTTTATCCTATAGCGATCGTGTCGATACATTGGACACTAGCTAATAACATTTATCATATGGTGACAAGGAGTTTAGGCTAGAGAGCATGGCTTGGGTTGCACATCAAGGTCGGGGGATCCTAAATAAATATATTGTAAGGGTTCATTTGACTAATGCACATATAACCTATGTGTTTTAGCGATAGTTTAATCAAACATGGGTTCAATATGCTCAAAAGATTGGTTTGGTGACTTGCCTTGTTCAGCAAAGGGAGAGGGAGGAACTTCGGGGAAGTACTCCGGCTCCTCGACGGCGTCGTAGTCTTTTTGATATAGTAAAGTAAGGTAAAATAAATACAACATTCAACCAAACAATATAGCATCACATAATAATCACATAGGTTTAAGTTGGTTTGATTAAAAATAAATCGAGTTGTTAGGGTTCTGAAATTCAGTTTATAAATAATTTTAAAAAAAAATTAAAATAAAGTGTTGTCCTTTGAAAGAGGGTTTTAAAAGGGGTTATTCTCATTTTTAAGTTCTCTAATAAATTTAAAATGAAAGTTTCATAGAAAGCTTAGTGATTTGTTCATATCAAGAGGAAATAAATAAATACAAACTTTACTGGAATTTAAATAATTAAATTTACATTTTTAACCTAAGGGTATTTAAATGTTCATTTAAATAAACATGAAATGTCCAATGTAAACCTACTGTTTTTATTGTATAAACATGTAGAGAATAATATTATGAATTTTCTGAAATTCGAATGGCAATTTTTAGAGTTCAAATGCGCCAGATATGAATTTTACAAGTTTTAAACCTTTTCTGGAATTTATTTTCAAATTTTAAATCCCTCGGGTCCACGGTGAGCCAGGCCCACGGTGAACCCGCGCATTGTGCGCGTGCGCCGGGTCGATCTGGACCGTCGGATCCAGATCCGACGCGCGAGGGCGAGGCGGGGCGCGTAAGTCGACGTGGACGGCCAGGATTAAAACGTTTGAACCGGTACGCGATGGACGGCTTAGATGCGATGCGGGGTTTTAAAACTAACGGACGCACGAGATTAAAACGTACCCCTTCGTCGAGATCTAACGGATCAGATTAAATCGCACGCGGGAATTAATCGTCACCGTCAGATCCAGATCGCACGGTCGTGCGTGAATCCGACACGGCACGGGTACTCGACCCGTGCCGGTCGTCTTCTCCGACGACGGCGAGCGGGCCAACGGCCACGGCGGGCGACGGCGGTCGATGCTAGGGCCTAAAATAGAAGGAGGGCAATGAGGGGGTCACGAAGGTACCTCGGCGGTGAGAAAAGGTCGACGGAGTTAGGCCGGCGACGAGCGGAGGCGATGGAGGCATTCGGGTCCTCGGCGGCGACGGCGATCCGGCGGGGTTCGTCGTCGACGGAGTGGTGGCCGAGGTTGGTGAGGTCCCGGCGGTCACGATGGTGGCGACTACGTGGACGGAGGCGGTTCGGTGCGACAGCGAGCGGTGGCCGGAGGTCGGGCGGCGGTGTTGCGCTAAGAACCGAATGGAGGGCGCTCTGTTTGGTCTGGGTGCAATTGAACACGTGAACCGAACGCGGTGGAGGGCAGGGGTTTAAATAGGGCCGTCGGCGAGGGATAACGGGCGACGAATACAAGGAAAGGGGAGGGGAGGATTAACTTCGCCGGCGAGGGCTCGGCCATGCACGCTTAGCGGCGATCCCGTGGCTTAATGGCGTGGTTTAACGGGGGGAAACGGTCGGCGCGACGCGGGGGGCCGAGTAATGGCGGCAATTTAATGGGGGACGGGCCGGCGAGGCGGATCCGAGGGCGAGGTCGTCGACCGGCGCGATTTGGGGGCGGTGGCGCGAGGTTGACGACGGGCCTGACGAGTGGGGTCCACTGGCCAGCGAGCGCGGGCGAGCGAACGAGAGGACTGACGGGTGGGGCCGCGATGTCGGGTGCGCGCGCGAGGAGAGGTAACCGGTGCCGACAGGTGGGGCCGGGCGAGGGTGCAGAGAGGAGGTCACTGACGGGCGGGGTCCACTAGTCAGAAGGTGCGCGAGGGAGTGAGTGGGCTGGGCCGGGAGAGAGAGAAAGAAGGGAGGGAGCCCATTACTGTTTTAAAACATTTCTGAATAAAAATAATTCCAGGAAATAGATTAAAATCTTAGGGATACTTCCAAGGTTGGTAAAAATCTATAAAAATTCTCAAAAATATAGTTTGGTCTTAGGATCATATACAAAAAGTTTCACCTCCTAATTTGGCCATCTACTCTATGCTGTAGTTCAATTGGTATAAAAGGGGTATTTAATAGTATTTTCAGAAATATATATTTCAAGAAATTGAATTTAATAATACTTTTATTGTATTGAAAATTTGGGGTGTTATAGATTATATCCCCAAGAGGATTCAATCCTAGGAGGGATTGAGTGGATCCCTCTCATATCACTCAATCCCCACTATGATTAATTCCCCTTGGGGATTAAATCTCTCCCTTCAATTATGTATTCTTTTGGCTAGGATTAAATCCCTTTGGGTTTACAATATCTAAACATCATGCTCAACTACAAATTTAATTATAATCAACAAAGTGATTAAAGAAAAATATTAAACAAAAAGATAAAATTAATCACACAATAAAACTACGATTTATCCAAATTATATAAGATTAAAGAAAATTTTTCAATAGTCCATATCCAAAGACAAGCACAAGACAAGGTTCACATTTCATCTATTCTTCCATATAGGCCAATGGAACACATAGCTACATGATGACATAATACAAAATAAAGTTCACATTTCATTTATTCTTCCAGGCATGCTTGACACCATCAAGTTCCTTCCATAATTCCTCATAGCGGTCTGAAAAATAGGAGACAACAATAATATAAGGCATTTTTACAACACAGAACACACCAAACTACAAACACCAGACTATCAAAAGACATTACTTTTTTCCTTGCTTACAAAATTTGGCATTGCAACAACAGAAAATATTATAATCTTGACACGCAGAAGCTGAAGCTGGTTGGCTACTAACCAGAAGCACTATTGCTAGACAAACTGTGACTACATCAAGATGTTCCAAACAGTCACATTACCACATTCTGAAACTAAGTGCCAGTAGCTGAATACCCTGTAAGGCCCTGTTAAGTGCCAGGATGTTCCACACATATTTTGTAAGCTAAATCAAATTGTAGCTACTTGCAATTTTCACATTCTAAAAATTGCATTTATTCTAAAACCACACATAATTTAGTCATACCATCATGTTTAGTTTTTTCAACATTTTATTTGCTAACTCAGGTTTTTTCTATCCCACATCCCACATCTCCTGTATAAGCCATGCATACATACTCAACAGTTTCAGGCTTTCTAAGCTTCAATACTTAGTTGTGGACCTAAACAGAGCCTCAATCTTGCTAACTATTTTGTATAGGCTGGTAATATGAGCTGAGAAATCATCAAATATATTAAACACAGAAACGCACACCAAGCAACACACTGAGAGGACAAAATAAACTTAAACACACAGATGATAAATAAATTGCCTTAACTTGCATATTGATGCATAAAAATTGTTGGCTAGATTATAGGTGTTCACAGAATAATGTTATCGAAGAACAACCACAAGGACCATATCGACGTACCCGGATCAAGGAGCTTAGCGCATTCAAGCCCGAAGCAAGCAGCCTCTCCTGCATAATATCCGTTGACTCCACCACTGCATAAAAAAAGATCAGAAAAATAGAAGACAACAAATCAAAGTCATTTCTTAATTGTTACCTGCTAAGCCATTTTATTTTTCAACCAAATCAATGCAGTTTCTCTATCCCCTCATAAGCACTCAGAAAAATCTCCCTATTATCAGCATCTTTAAAGACATTATAAGCCTTTGATTTTTCCTCTCTTGTCAATTCCATTGAGTTGACAACAATTATGCAATTCTTAATTGAAAAATTGTTGCCTTGGGAAGCCTCTTTTTCTTTAGCTAATTCTGTAGCTTCATCCTCCGCCTGTTTGCTTCTCATAGCGATGTATTTCTCCATTAGTCCTTCTATGTTACTACCCTTCTTCTGCCTTTTTGGTCCTTTTTCTACTTTGTTGTTTCTTACACCAACATATATTTCTGCCCTATGTTCATTACTTCCAACATTTTCAACTTCTTCAAGCGAATCCACCCTTGCACCAACATTATCTTGCACTTGATATGCAAAAGTTTCCTCTACATCTGGAAATGTAGCTTCAGTGTCACCAATTTCGGTCGTATTGTCAAGCTGGGTCATAACTAGATGAAGTGGTAGCTGCGTAGATGTGAAGTTATAAGTTCCTTCAGCAGTATGGCCTAGAAGGAAGTTAGTTATAACTAGATATAGTTATATTATAGAAGGATTACACAAAACAAGGAGATAGTTGGATATTGAAACTAACCATCATATAACTCTCCCAATGCCTCAAATAACGGAAATGACTTGTTCCGAAACTTTTTAATTTTAGGAAATGACTACATAAAAACAAAACAACATGAATTTAGTGTTGTTCCAAAAGAACGACATGAATCAACTAAGGTTTAAGGAATCATACGATAATTATGTTATTCCAAACAACAGGTTCAACCTCAATTATGAATCTATCATTGTTCCAAGAAGCTCCACTTTGTTTAGTTTTTTCTACATTTTACCAGATGTTGTCATAATAGCAAATATGACAACATAATGCTTAGATAATATTCGTGAAATCTATCATGTGTGTTGTTCCCATTTGAGCACAAGCCATGGAGAGATTACTCGGGCCTTGCTGGTTTGCACTCATAATGCAGGGAGAGGTAAAGTTCAGAACTCTACTTTTAATTTGGACCATATTCCTCACAGGTTGCATCCCTTCATTAGCAAGCTAAACAACCATTGCCATGCCACAACTAAGATGTAAGAGCAGACATTGGCTCAATGCAGCTCGACAGACGGCAAGCTATGAGATTGGATCATCATATCATATACCCTCTTTAGATGGGAAATTAAGAATTTATCCTCCACATGTGGGTCAATGACATATGGGTCAGGAGGGTAAATCTATGAATAAATTTTTCATGAACAAATCAAGCTGTTATCTTCAGCCGAACAAAACAGTAAGTTAAAGTGTTAAACGCCCTAAATCCAGTCCTACAAAACTAGCCCGAATCCAACTGGCAAGCGGAAGATGAGCTCACGGATTCGTTGATGAGCCCGAAGATCTCGTCGACCTTGCCGATCTGGGTCTTGTTCTGGAGGTAGATTGGCGCGTTGAAGTAGGGCACCTTTTCGTTCGTCAGCTTCGTCACCACGTCGCCCTCACACGTGTGCAGGAACATCGACACCTCTGTGCACGGAGACAACACACGCGTCAGAAACAAAACGAAATCCCGCAGAAACCAGAACTCGACAGGAGGCGAAGAAGGGAAGGATCGCACGCACCGACGACATCCGCGGGAGGGCCCTCGTCGCGGAACCCGCCCTGCCAACGCCCCCAAAACGGCCGCCGCCCCCGAAGCGACCCCCGCCGCCGCCTTTGCCTCCGCCGCCAAATCTGCCGCCTCCGCCGAAGCGGCCGCCGCCGCGTTCCAAGCCCCGCGCCAGGAATAATTCCACGCCCCTAACCCTAGGGTTGGAATCCTAGGCCGGGTTGGGGGAAAATCACCGAGGTGGGCCGGGTTCAAATCTTTTTTGGGTTTATCCGAACACAATATTTTTGGTGGGCCGATAATTTTTCCAGGCTAGGATATTCCCCGAGAACACAGCCCAAACCCATCCATTCCCCCCAAAACGAACAGGGCCTTATGTGTTTAGACAGCGAACCACACATGCTATTAACCTGTGTGTTAACATTAGTGCTAGCTAAAACCTAATGACGTGATACGAGAGAATAACCACAACATCATTTTATATTTATTTTATGAAAGAAAAAAGTTAAATTTAAAGAATATTTTATAAAACATCTATTACTCTCTCTGTGGGATATGTGTGTAAGAGTGTGATACCGAGACCAAGAAACCATAATTTTCGTCATCTATTGTTGCAAAAAATACGGACATATTGCTTCATTTTCCCGGCCATAGCCAATGATTGTTTCATTTTCATGTAAAAATTTGTTTCGAAATATCATTACAATTTTATGAGTTTGAAAAAAAATATCATTACAATTCATATATTTTGATTTGTGCCATTACAATTACAGAGAATTTCGAAATATATCATTATAAACATAAAAAAATTTAGAATATGCCATTAAGATGAGTGAAAAATGTAATGGCATGAATCTGAATATGTGAATTGTAATGATCTTTCACCAAACTCACAAAATTGCAATGATATGGATTCAATTTTCCCAATAATTAATAAATTGATAGAGTAATATATAGATCAAAATTGATTTCTTTATTTTTTTAGGCACGGATCAAACCAATGAAGTATACTACTAAGAAATATTTTAATAATTATATTCTAGTGGGTACTATTTTATAAATACCGCTTAAATAGAAATATTTTTTTAGGCATGGATCAAACCAATGAAGTATACTAGTGGAGTCTTCAAAGTCTAGACGCAATAACAAGAGTAGGTGGCACCAGACGAGGCCGCAACTCCTCGGACTCGAACGACTCAACGAGGCAAACAACAAATCTACACGTTTCTCGGTCTCGCCCTCGCCGAGTCGCCGTCGCGGCAGTTTGATTCGTCTCCCGTTCGCTCCGCTGCCCGAGTTGATTCCCTCGCGGAGGAGGTATATCTTGCTCGCCGGGAATCCGTCGCCGCGCCAGGTTCGGAGGGGCGACGCGGCCGACCTCCTTCCACCCGCCCCCATCCCGGTTCGACTCGAATTGAAGGTATTCCTCCTGATTAGCCGGCGGGGCGTAGGATGGAGATCCGTTAGGGGTTGGATTGATTCGTTTCCCTACAAATAAACCATCCAATTTCTTCTGGATTTATTTAGTTGATGCGTGGTGTAGTAAAATTTGGGGTTTCCGCTCAACCCCGTACCCTACGTTAGGTCCGCCACTGTCGTTTTGATTGTTCAATTTTGACCTTCCGACGGTAGCTTTTGTGCTTCTTACGGCGATGTGTATTGTAATCTAACTGCTCCTATTGCTCGTTTCTGGTGATGATTTTGTTGGCCTAGTTGTGAAGATGAGCGATAATCTGATGGACAAAGTTAGCGCCTTTGGCGAGCGCCTGAAGATCACCGGGTCGGAGGTTAGCAAGAAGATGACGGCTGGCATGTCCTCCATGAGCTTCAAGATGAAGGAGATCTTCCAGGGGCAGACTCCAGCGGACAAGATTGTGGAGGAGGCTACCTCAGAGAATTTGGACGGGCCTGATTGGTCAGCAAACTTGGAAATCTGTGACATGATCAACACGGAGAAAGTTAACAGTGTTGAGCTGATCCGGGGTATCAAGAAGCGGATCATGCTGAAGGAGGCTAGGGTTCAGTATCTCTCCCTGGTTCTTCTTGAGACCATTGTGAAGAACTGTGAGAAGGCCTTCTCAGAGGTTGCTGCTGAGAGGGTTCTTGATGAGATGGTCAGGTTGATTGATGATCCTCAGACAGTGGTAAATAACAGGAACAAGACCCTTATGTTAATTGAAGCATGGGGAGAGTCTGGTGATGAGCTTCGCTACTTGCCTGTCTATGAGGAAACATACAAGGTATGAGAATGCAAGTTCTCTTTTCTTTAGCTTGAGTTTGTCAACTAAATCAGCAATACAATTCATTGTATTATGCTCCAGTTTGACTAATTCTAACACGTGGCAGTGAGGTTCAATTCCATTCCATGCCTGTTTGATAAGATATTGGTCAAATATTGATCCGTAACATGAATTAATCAGTGACTGAGCAATCCAATTTAGCACAACTTGCTCAAAAAAGGTTGTTTTAGCAGTTAGAACAGTACATTGTTCCAACGTCTGAGCTCTGTTTATGCCTCACACTTAATGATTATGGGTTAGTGGTAATTTGTTGTGATCAAATTTTGGTGGTCAGAAGTCTGAGGTAATTTGTGGTGGTCATAATTTTTTCCATTGGCCTGCAGTTTGATGGTTTCATGCTTTTAAGTAATTACAGCGAACAGACCTTGGTCAACACTCAACAGTACTGAAATTTAGTCTTAAACCATAATTCAAGGGTTATTTTAGTGTATAAAATATCTATATGATTTACATTTGCATAAAAAGATAAATCATACCCTGGAAGCTACTGTGTTGAATAACTAATACAATAAGATATGGTGCTGTCCTGATTTTTGTAGAGCCTGAAATCAAGAGGAGTGCGGTTCCCTGGGCGTGACAATGAGAGCCTGGCTCCCATATTTACTCCTGCACGATCAGTAGCTGAAGCTGAAGTTGATGTGAACTTATCCCAGCAGACCATTGAAGATGTGCACATGCATACATATACTGCTGAAGAAACAAAGGAAGCTTTTGATGTGGCTCGTAACAGCATAGAACTTCTTTCAACTGTTCTTTCATCTTCTCCTCAGCAGGATGCTTTGCAGGTAACTGGGTTTTATGTAACTTCCTCCAAAGATTACACATACTAGGATTTTGTATAATCTTGCATTTTATCTTGATTACTGCGTGACACATCGATGTTGTATATTTAGTTGGTCACTTGGTCTGCATAAGTGCATATTATGGCAACAATGCATGAATTCTGTTTTCTTGTGGAACTTTTGCAGTGAATAATACGTATAGACTTTATTTATGGGAAATTATGCATCTCATTGTTAACTTCAATTTCTGGCAGTTAGATACTAATAGTCTTTAATTTTGAATTTTAGGTCTACCACTGATTACTTGTTTTTTAATGTAAGGTATCACGAGTGTGTGGGTCTGTAATATGTTACTAAAACTGTTTTGATTATTGGCTAATCATTTAGCTACACTTATCAAGAAAAAAAAAGAATGTTGAAATGCTCCATAGTGCTTTATTGAGCATGATATGCTGTTTCTGACAGTGATGACATGTCACACAGGCACACAGCAACATGTCAATGTCATTAAAAAAGCAGTACATTCAGAAAGTTTATACTTTTTTATGTTGTGCTACTTGTTTACATGTTGTTTAAATAGTTTGAAATATATATTTTGAACTGACCAAAAGCTAATGGCCAATTTGTTTAACGTTGTTACTGGTCGGTTCCCTTTCTCACACTGAATATAGGAAAGTGGGCATTACTTGTTAAGCAAATCCAAATTGTACTCTGTGATGGTTTCCTCTGATTATGTTTTTGACTAGTTCTATTTCTACCACAGGATGACTTGACAACAACTCTTGTGCAACAATGCTACCAGTCTCAGCATACTATCCAGAGAATGATTGAGACGGCTGGAGACAATGAGGCTATGCTTTTTGAGGCCTTGAGTGTGAACGATGAGATCCAGCAGGTGCTATCCAAATACGAAGAGATGAAGAAACCCATCGCGTCAGAGAATGCAGAACAACGGCCGGTAGTCATACCAATTGCCACAGAACATGAAGATTCTGCTACGGTTGGCAATGAAGATGCCCTGGTCAGAAAACCAGCTGGTTCTCGAGCAAGGTCAGGTGGCGATGATGATATACTTGATGATCTCGATGAGATGATATTTGGCAAGAAGGGAGGAAGCAGTTCCCAAGAAGGGCCCAAAAGGCAGGATCCGAAGAAAGATGACTTAATCAGCTTCTAAATACCTTAACGACCAGCTCCCGACTTCCTACTGGGATCAGGAAGATGTTTGCTGTTTTATAGTGCGGAACGATATCTGTATTCATCGGTTAGAAGATTGCACATTCACCAGGATTTGGATCGCTTTCACACGATCTATCATATACTTATCCGTCACAGTTTGTTCGGTTGATTAAGGTAGCATTTGTTTTGTTGAATGAAGCTAAACGGTACGAGATGGTCACGATGAATTGATTCATCCCGTATGAATTGATTCGGGTCTAATGACTCTAGATGAGGGGATATAAGTAGATTGTTTGGTTAGATTTATAAATTGATACGTGATAGTGATTAGTTATGGTTAATAACATCTAATTATAATTATTTTTAGCTAAAAATACCTAATAAACCGCTAATATTAACTAATTATAAATAATTAGTATAGTTAACAGAAATTGAATAGTGTTGTTCGCTTGTATTTACTACATGGAATGGAGTTCAATATCTAGAGAGAATATTTCAAAAATCTGAACCAAACATTCTGGATTGTTTCGTATTTGGTTCAAACAACCAAAACTACCTAAGTTGTTGCACCCTTCACATCCTCTGGTTTCATGAATGTATCTGTGTTAGTAAAACATATCTGGTATATATCTACGAACATCAACCCCTATTCATTGTTCTTTGCTTTTACGGTTTTGCATTACGCCAAAACCGTACGTATATTGAGATATTATGCTTCCTCGGTCACAATTTATCTTGATGGATTGTGACTAGTATTTGCCATGGATGATAACAAATCTATGACAAGTCATAATATTCAACTTACAATGTTAGTTTCTATACGCTTCATCTAAATTTTCTCTAAGTCCCATGTGCACACTTCATTGAAACCAACGAACTCTAGCTACCATCACCATTTGTTCCAATCTCCCCCGCACTAGTCCTCCTACACTAAACTACCCTTGCATGCTAGGGTTTTAGTATTTTCTTAGAATAAAAGTTAGTAATTCAAAAGATAGACTCATTGTCAAGATATGATTTCTAGGTACGTTGTGATAGACTTTATAAAGGAGTGAGACACCCTAGAAGAATATACTTTGAGGCTTTGATGCTTTCATATGCTCTCGCATTGTATTGCATATATAATCATCAATCCAAAAACACATATAATGCAAGTATGTTATCTCTCGGGAGGCATAAACCTATATAAATATATTGGCTTGTATTTGTAACGACTCGGATTCTCACGAACCAGCATTTATTGAATCTCAAATGAAATGTCATTATTACAAGACGTTTATAAACCGACAACGAATAAATGAAAGTAAGACAGGGTACGTAGCTCATGGGCTACACTTATTACAAACTGAAATCAAAGTGGAAGCAAAGCAAAAGCGGCTATCGAACGTCTTGACTCCTTGGATCCGACTCCTCGATTGGGACGTTACTCCTAGCCTTTGTCTTCTTGATACGCAACATTTAAAAGATTTAGTCAACGGGGGGTGAGTTCAGACATACTCAACAAGCCACCGATATGCATATAATGAATGCTGTTGAACAAGGAAGCATAATCTAGGCTTGTTGTATAAAGAGCATGTTACATGTTGTTTAAGCTTTAGTGAGCCATATTAAAGTAGGATTGAACATGCTGAAGTAAATATGAGTACCGACTTCCCATTACCTCGAGTTGCAAACCCGTGCCAACTTGTTCTTTCAAACCATCCCAAACATGCTATGCCATTCACACTTCCAACAATGAATGCTAACTGCGGAGAACATTACTGGGCTCGCCCATAACCGTGGGCACGACTTTTCGAAAAGGTTATACTCTGGCCAGAGGTATACTACTTTACCCACAAGACACTCGTTCTCGCACACCACTGCGTGTCGAGATGACACCACGTCACCCCGAAGGAACTCATGCCAAAACCCTTCGCATGACTCGGCTCAACAAGAGGATAACCCCACTAGGTTTCATCGACGCTTCACTGAGATGTCACCCATAATGGCTGGGCAGACCCCGATTGGTAGACGTGCGACCCTCATTAGTGCCTCGTCAACACAAGCCATCACTAGGAAACCCCTAATATATGGTCTTGTCTCCTCCGCTTGGTGCATCGAGTTGAACCAACCCATACTTCGAATTAGGTCTTACCCATAGACTTATGGTTCGCACAACTATGCTTTGCAACAGATCCCATAGACCGGTCCTTATAGTGCCCCGGGTGCGACCACCAATGCCCAAGCTTGCACCCGGGACCCACCATGCACAATACCACATCACTCTCCAAGCTCCACCATCAACATCTCAAACATCAACAAGATAAGATATTACCAAAGTATAAATAGCTCTCTTGACTACTAACAGTAACTGAAGTTAAACATGCATAAGCAATGTGGGGAATGTGGTACAACACATGGCTTGTGTTTGCACATCAAGTAATAATGCTAATCAATAGCTATATAAACAAGTGAGCTCTAACATGCACTTATTAACCTATGGGTTATAGCAATTATCCAAAATTTGGGTTCAACACGTTCAAGGAGTAGGGGTGTGACTTGCCTTGCTCCTCGTAGAACTGATACGGATCTTCAGTAGGGATTGGCGACTCCTCGCTAGCCTCAACCTCGACTAAAACACGCAAACCAAGGAAGTAATGAGTAAACAGTACATCAAAAAGTGTGAACAGTACAAATCCGAAGCTATTTTGAATTTACTATGAATTTTTGAAGTTCAGGATCATTTCTGAAAATTAAAATCCAATTTAAACGCCCCTGGTCCACGGTGGACCGGACACACCGCGCATCGTGCCTGCGGTCCACAGTGAACCGCACACCGCGTGCGCACGGGTTCCACGGTGGACCGCGCGCACCGTGCGCCCGCGCTTGCACCGTGTACCGGGCCAGCCCGGGCCGTACGATAAGCAATCGATGGGCGGCCACGCTGGCACACACGCGTGGCACGGGGGCCAGGGGGCTTCTTCCCTAGCTCTGGCTGAGTGGCGAGCGACGGCGAGCGGCGGCCTAGGTCCTAGGTGAAGACAAAAACGGGAAGAGGACGGGGAGGGGAATTGAGTGGTACCGGAGGTGGCGGGGTTCGACGACGGAAGATGGCCAGCGGCGAGCGGTTGGCGAAGGGGTTTCGGGTTGACGACGGCGAGGGGCTTCCAGCGGCGGGGATCCCAAATCGGAGCGGTGCCGAGGACCGACGTGCGATGGGGAGTCGAGCGCAGTGGTCGGCGAAGGCGGGGGCAGTCGCCGGTGGCGGCTAGTGGCGAATGGAGGCGAGGCGGGGCGACGGAAGCCGAGTAGCGCAAAAGCAAATTCCAGCGAGAGTGGAGAGTGGATGCGAAATTTTGCCCGAGATTCAGTTATGGGGTTTAAAACGGTTCGTATAGGGGGAACGTGGGGGTCTAGAAGGCGTGCGGAGGCTCTGGCGAAGACGGAGTTCGTTACGGCGGCGCGAGCGGGGAGAGAAAAAGGGGGCGTCGGTGAGGGGGACTGTGGGGGGCTGACAAGCAGGACCGGGTGGCCAGAGAGAAGGGCGGCACGCTGACGTGGACAGGTGGCACCGACAGGCTGGCCCCACGCGACAGAGAGAGAAGGGAGGGGGAGCGGGCTCGCTGGGCCGACCAGGGGAAAATTGGGGTTGCGGCCCACTAAGGATTAAAAAGCTTTTTCGAATAAAATAAATCCAAAAATTGAACTTAAAGTTTGAAATATGATTTTGAATCCAAAAAATTTCCAAAATAATTCTGTAAAATACTTCAAGGCTCTAAGATCTTTAGAAAATTAATAAATTTCAAAATTCAATAATTTTAGCTAAAGGTTTTAAATTGCAAAGCCTTTCTGCCTTTAAATAATTTTGAATTTGAATTCGGTTTTAAATTTCAGTTTTCATAGTTTTGTGGTTTTGAAAATATGGGCGTTACAAACCTACCCCCCTTACAAAGAATCTCGTCCTCAAGATTCGAAACGACCTTCGAATAACTCGGGATGCGAAGCCTTCAACTCATCATTCTTTTCCCACATTGCTTCTTCTGGCGAATGGTTACTCCACTGAACCTTGCAAAACTTCATGACTCACCTTCGTGTAACTCGCTCATTGGTATCCAGAATGCGGACATACTTCTCAACATAAGTCAGATCCTCTTGTATCTCTAATTGTTGATGATCGGCTTGTTTAGTAGGCACTTGGAGACACTTCTTCAACTACGAGACATGAAACACATTGTGCACACCTGACAATGACGCTGGTAGCTCTAACTCATATGCAACCTCTCCTTGGCGACGGGTAACCAAGAATGGCCGAACGAAGTGAGGTGCTAACTTGCCTCTCATGTTAAACCCCTGAGTACCACGAAGTGGGGTGACTATGAGATAAACATGATCTCCTTCTTTGAATGACAAGTCTTGGCAATGATTGTCGGCATAACTATTTTGACAAGACTGAGCTATCTTCAACCTGTCCTGTATAATCTTAACCTTGGCTTTAGCTTCACGAAGAATATCTGTCCCAAAAACTTGACTCTCTCCAGTTTGATCACAAAGCAGAGGGGTTCTGCACTTGCGACCATACAGAGCTTCAAACGGTGACATCTGTAGACTGGCCTGATAACTGTTGTTATATGAGAACTCGACAAACATCAAATTTTTGTCCCAAGAACCTCCAAAATCTAAAGCACAAGCTCTTAACATATCTTCCATAATCTGATTGACCCTTTCTATCTGACCATTTGTCTGAGGATGATATGCTGTACTAAAGTTCTACCGGGTACCTAGATCTTCTTGTACATTCTTCCAGAACTTGGAAGTGAACTGACTTCCTCTGTCGGAGATGATCTTCTTCGGAACATCGTGCAAACACACTATCCTTGCCATATACAATTCTGCCAACTTTGGACCACTGTATGTTGTCTTGACCGCTATGAAGTGAGCCACTTTAGTCAAGTGATCAATTATCACCCATATCGAGTCATATCCTGCTTGAGTTCTGGGTAAGCCGGTAATAAAGTCCATACCGACTTCTTCCCACTTCCACTCGGGAACCTTAAGGGGTTGTAACAGTCCTGCTAGCCTTTGGTGTTCTGCCTTGACCCGCTGACAAGTATCACACATCGACCCATACTTGGCAATCTATCTTTTCATACTGACCCACAAGTACTTGTCTTTCAGGTCCTGATACATCTTCGTACTTCCGCGATAGATGGAGTACAAAGTATCATGGGCTTCCTTTAGGACAGTGGTCTTCAACTCTGGCTTATCCGGCACACACAAACGATTCCCAAACTAAACAGTTCCCACTTCATCTTCTGAGAAACCGAGAGCTTTTCCTTTCCTGATATTCTTCTTGATATCTGCCATATCTGGGTCTTCCTTTTGAGCTTCACAAATCTGATCTTCGAGTGTTGGTCTTGCCTCGAGCGTAGCAAGGTATGCTCGGGTTGTGACTCCCAGATTCAACTTTTCCATCTCTCGACACAACATAGGGGCTTTGTCTCTCAAAATTACTGTGTTGCAATATCCTTTATTACTCAGTGCATCAGCCACTACATTAGCCTTACCCTGATGATAGTGAATTCTCATGTCATAATCTTTAATCAACTCTAACCATCTTCTCTGCTTGAGATTCTGATCTGGCTGTGTGAATATATACTTTAGACTCTTGTGATCGGTGAACACTTCAGTTCAACTCATGAGGACAAAGCTGATGTGAGGCGTAAGATACCACCTTCCCATCTTGCATCAGTACACATCCCAGTCCTTGTTGAGACACATCACAGTACACATGAAAATCTCTTCGAATATCTGGCAGAGTCAACACTAGTACTGAGACTAACTTTTTCTTCAAGGTACGAAAGCTCTCTTCACATTCTGAAGTCCACTTGAACTTCGATTGTAACACCCCAAAAATTCCAAGGTAAAATAAAAATGAGGAAAATAAAATTTCTGAATTAAAATGAATTATTTTAAATTATAGAAAAAAAGTGAAAGCACCCAAGTAAAACAAAACATGGAGAAATAAATCAAATTCAGAGTTGATAAAATTATGATAGATCCTCTAAGTCAAGATATATTTTAGAAAATTTTTACAACATTTTAGTGCCCTTGTCTCCATCTCAAACCTTTTAAATAAATTTCTAGAAATATTTTAAATGAAAAATGAATTAAAAATACCATTGGGCCGCGTCCCTCGAATCAGCCTCGGCCCAACCCGATCTAGGGACCGCACCCACTGCCGGGTGGGACCTAGCTGTCGGCGCACTCCCCCTCCCTCTCCTCCGCGCCCGCGCCCGCGCCCGCCTGCTCCCGCATGGCAGTCGCACACGCCCCCCTGCTCCCGCATGGCAGTCGCACGCGCCCCCCTCCGCCTCTGACCGCCCTGGCCCGCCTGTCGGCACACCTTCCTTCACCAGCACCCGCTGACAAGTGGGGGCCACCTGTCGGAGTCGTCATCTCTGATGGAAAGGGATCCCCCTTTCCTTTGCCGACGAACCCAACTTTCCAATCCGCCACCATCGACCCCTTTGCCAAAATTGGCCACACAACTCTGCTTGCCATACTCCGGGGATCCCATTCCCTCTATTTCCCGATGAAATCGAGCCCCAAATCGCTGGCAGAGCACGTATGGCAAGTTCACTGGATCCATTTCGACACCGACGACCCCCCTATAAAAACCCTTGACCCTCGCCGCACTCATGCCAACCGTAATACCCTAGCTCTCGCACTCTAGAGCGCTGCCACCCAAATTTTGTTCTACCCCTCTGTTCCGATTCTGGTAGCCTCTCGCCGGTGCCATAGTGTTGACACGAAAACGTGCCCCCACACTTGGGTCAGTTCAACGATCCAAAAGTGTGCGGATACTTAGGGACAAGCCTAAGCGTAACACAGCACAGACGTCGCGTTCTGACTACCCTTAGCCGTGGTAAGGGGGTGGAGTCGCTAGGCAATCAGATCACACAAAATAATCCAATTAGCTAAAAGAAATATATTAAATAGAACAAATTAGCAAACCGATCGGAGCCTGACTGATTCAAAGTATAATGCGAAGGGTATCACCGAAGTATACCTTCGGTGTCTGATGCGAAGTGTCCCGCCGAAGGGTACCTTCAGTGTTTAGACTAATCTGGCCGAAGATGAACTCTGAACAGATCTGGACGCGACAATCACCACCGAACAGCGGGATTCAGCATGAAGTCTCCGATACAGCAGGATACAAAATAATGACTCAAACGCAACGCGCGAGCGTGACTTCGTTTGGAGCGGAGTACGAGCGTGGCGAAGCCTGTGGTGACGAAGCGTGCCGGCGGAGCGTGCGGTCGAAGCAGGTATCTTGCCGAAGGATGTTCTAGCAACCTCTGAAACCGATCTCTCAGCTCCGGACACCTCCGACGAAGTAGCTCCAAACGTGGAAACCAGCAACATAGTAGATTCGAAGTACCGATTCGGCCTGAGGACCAAATTCTGCTAAGTGTTGCACTAGTGACAAAGGTATAAATATGTTACGCAGATTAGTGGATACTTCACAGGTGAAGTAACAAGGCGATAGCAATCTATTACGTTGATTAACAGATACTTCACATGCGAAGTAACAAGGCGATAGCAATCTATTACGTAGATTAACAGATACTTCACAAGCGAAGTAACAAGGATTACCACTATTCCGAAGTGGCCGTCGGAGGACTTCCAGGCAAACCCACGAAGAGTACAGAAAAGTAAAGATAAAGTAAATGCGATTCAAAGCTAGAGCTTTGTGGTTGATTTTGTGGGGGGCTCTGAATAGGCTTCACCCCTGTATTTATAGGGGCTAGACTTCTAATCTCTAAATCTAATCTACTATTACTTCACTGAATCATGTGTAGAGATAAACACTTAGCCAGAATCGGGTCCAACCTATCTCTTCCCGAAGTGGGCCTTCGGCCTGGCCCACCGAAGCCTGCTCCTCAGGCCGAAGCTTCGGCGGAGTGGGCCTCCGAAGGCCTCCTGGCCGAAGGCTGTGGGCTAGCTGGAAGCTTCCAAAGTCCGTAGCCCAATGGTCCTTCGGCCCTGTAGGGCTTCAGCCTGACCCGGGACATGTGTATTTTCAGCCCAAATTACCAAAATTGACATTTTGACAATCTTAATCATTGATGCCATTTTTTGCTATCAACACATGCCCCCTGCCTTTTAGTGAACTAAGTGAACTAAAAGCATAACTGGCTAAAAACGATACCTTCCATATCGGCCTTTCGACCTCTTTTAAGTTGTTTGCGACACACTTGGGAAATACCTTTTCAAGTATCTACCATTCAAAGCTCTTCGAAACCACTCTCCTTGCAAAGATTCTAACACATTTGCATTGCTAGGAGCAATTTCGGCTCTTTTGAAAGGGCCTTCCTAACTAGGCGACCAGTTACCAAACTTGAGACTCTTAGTGCCTAAGGGCAAAATCGTCTTCCAAACCAAGTCACCTACTTGAAATGATTTTGGTTTAACCTTCTTATTGTAGGCTTTAGCCACTCTCCTCTTGTCTATTTCTATGGCTTCTAAAGCCCTCAATCTCTTATCGGTCACTTCTTCTAGATTGTCTTTCAAAAGAGTCTCATACTCATCGACCGATAAGCCATATTGCTTTAACACTCTTAAAGAGCCAAGATCTATTTCTATAGGTAGAACGACTTCTTGTCCATATACAAACTCATATGGACTAACTTTGGTAGCACCGTGCTTCGCAATTCTACAAGCCCATAGTGCCTCGGAGAGCACTTCATGCCACCTTTTAGGGAATTCTTCAATTTTCTTCCTAATGAGCTTAATCATGGTTTTATTACTAGACTCGGCCTGACCATTGGCCTGAGCATAGTAGGGCGAAGAGTTTATCAACTTAATACCATAATATTCGGCAAAATCCCTCACTTCTTTAGAAACAAATGAACTACCCTAATATGTAGTGAGAGTTTGAGGAATACCGAATCTATGTATAATGTGTTTTAAGATAAAGTCAAGTACCTCGACATGAGTCATGTTCTTGAGAGGCATGTCCTCAGACCACTTGGTGAAGTAATCCGTCGCCATCAACACAAACTGATGCCCCTTTGAGGAAGGAGGGTGAATTTGGCCGATGAAGTCTAAACCCCAACCTCGGAACGACCATGGCTTGACAATAGGGTTAAGTAATGAAGCATGAGCTAATTGAATATTGCCAAACTTCTGACATGCTTCACACCCTCTATAATACTTAAAACAATCCTCAATCATAGTCGGCCAGTAGAAACCCGCTCTTTTGAGCATCCAACTCATTTTCTCGGCCGACTGATGAGTGCCACAAAGTCCTTCATGGACTTCTCCCGTAGCCACCTAGGACCGTTCGTGGTCTAGACACTTTAACAGTGCTCCATCAATAGTTCAGTGATATAGTGTATCATCTAGCAATACAAACTTAAATGTATGCCGTCGAACTTTTCGATCAACCCTTTGGCTAGGGTCTCTCAAATACTAGACGATTGGAGTTCTCCAATCGCCCTTATGGGCTTCGGAGGGTTTTGCTAGCTCACTCCCTGGAAAAATATCTAGGCTACTGATTTTGGGGTGCCCCCTGAGCCATTCTTGCTTTTGCCGAAGCCTGGCTGGACTGGCCGTGCGGAGTGCATCAGGCCGAAGCTTCCTGCTGGAGGGTTCGGACTCCCGAAAGCCCTCACTGTCCCGGGGACTCCGGCTCATAGGCTCTAGTGTGCCAGACCCTTTGGTGGGCGGAGTACTCCGACCTCGGGACCTGGGCGCACGATAGTCTCCGGCGGCCGGAGGGGTCCGACCTGGAGGGTGCGCCTGTCCGAAGTCACTAGCTTCAGCAGCGAGGCCAAACACCAGCTTCTCCCGTACAGAAAATTTTCCTCTCCTGACTTGGTAACCAGATGCTTGCTGAGCCAAATCATTTGTAACTGAATTGGCCTCTCTTGACACATGAGAAATTTTGAAGTCATCAAAAGTAGCAACTATGTCCAGACACTTATCCAAGTAGTTGTTTAGCAAACCGTTAAAACATTGATCACTCCTAGACACTTGTTGCACTACTAATAGGGAATTACCATGTGCATGAACATGTTTAACACCCATGGATTCTAATAATTCAAGCCCTAGCAGTAAAGCCTCATATTCAGCTTGGTTATTAGTATAAGGAAACTCTAAACGAGCCGAGGTCTCAAAGTGCGCTCCGCTAGGTGATATGAGAACCACTCCAATACATTGGCCATTTTTGCAAGCTGAACCATCAAAGTAAAGTTTCCACGACATTACCTCAATCAAAGCAACATTGTCGCTCCAACTAACGTCTATGTGGTGATCAACTATAAAGTTGGCTATGATCTGGCCTTTCATAGCTTTTAGGGGTTCATAGGCCAAATCATATTCAATCAAAGCGTAAGCCCACTTTCCGATTCTTCCACGTAGAATCGGTTTTTGCAACATGTGTTTTATAACATCGGTTTGGCAAACGACAACACATGTAGTGGGGAAAAGATAGTGGCGCAACTTGGTACATGCATAGTAAAGTGATAAACAAAAACGTTCCAAAACGCGTACCTGGTCTCGGTGTCCAGTAGGCGGCGCCTCAAGAACTTAATGATGTACTCTTTTCCTTCTACCTCCTGGTTTAGCACGGCCCCAATCACTCTATCTTCGGCAGCAATGTACAACCGAAATGGAATTCTGGCTTTGGGTGCTCTCACCATGGGCGGTGATGACAAACACTCCTTGATTTTCTCAAAGGCGCTTTGCTGGCTTGCCCCCCAAGTGAACTCGACCTAGTTCTTTAGCCGGAGTATGGGGGAAAAGGCATCAATCTTGCTAGACAAGTTAGATATAAAGCGACACAAATAATTCATCTTGCCTAGCAATTTTGTACATCGTTTTTGCATGTTGGCGCTGTAACGTTTCTAATTTTCTCAAGCCTCTTAGGATCAATCTCTATGCCTCTCTCATGAATCATGAAACCTAAGAACTTACCCGCCGACACGCCAAAAGCACATTTGAGTGGGTTCATGTTTAAACCATACTGCCGCATCCTATCAAAATCAACTTTCAAATCGGCTAAATGGTTTCCCATAGCGTCCGATTTTACTATGACATCATCAATGTAAACTTCTAACATAACTCCTAGCAAGTTATGAATGATCAAGTTCATAGCATGCTGATACGTGGCGCCAGCATTTTTCAAACCAAAAGTCATAACGACCCACTCGAATAAACCGACAAAACTAGGGCATCGAAAGGCAGTCTTGTAGATGTCCTCTTTGGCCATAGATATTTGATTATAACGAGCATTGCCATCAAGAAAACTTAGTACCTTGTGTCCTGAAGCATCATTGATTACCATGTCGTCTATCGGCATCGAATACTCGTCCTTCGGAGTGGCCTTGTTCAGATCCCTGAAATCAATACATACTCGTATCTTGCCGCTCCCTTTCTTCTCTATAGGCACAATGTTAGCGACCCATTCTGCGTACCTATATGGCCTAATAAATCTAGCTTTGAGCAATCACTCTACTTCTTATTTAACTCAGTCATAGACGACCGAGTTAAAGCGACGAGGAGGCTGTTTATAAGACCTAAATCTGGACTTGATAGGTAGTCGATGCTCTACGAGCTCACAACTTAGTCCCGACATCTCGCTATACTCCCATGCGAAACAATCGACATACGACCGAAGCAACTTTATTACTTCGACCTTTTCATCAGGATGTAAATGTTGGTTTACAAAAGTCGGCCTTGGGATGCTACCATCACCTATGTCAACTTCTTTTAAGGGATCGACCGACGCAAAACCTTATCCTAATTTCTCTACTTCACTAAAGTCCTCGATGGCCTCGGCAATACCGTCTTTAGTAGACCGATACTGCTCTACACAAGACTTTAGCCAATCCAGATTACTCTTGCTAGACATGACTACTAATATAAAAACAGTTGTGCTACACCAGCCAGCTTTACAGACACTGGTACAAAACGTCCTCTAGACACGCTAACAAAATCGTAATCCGAAAGATCTCTACCTGACAGACACTCCACCTTGTTGTGAACGGCGTCAACTGACACATCGGCCAATGCTACTTGGGCCAAAGTGTCTACGGGAATGACTTCTACTTCATCGTCGTCCCACTGAATTAGGCACTAGTGCAGAGTAGAAGGAATGCAACAATTCGTGTGAATCCAGTCGCACCCATGCAGCACGTTGTAGTTACCTTGTACATCGATGATGAAAAATGTTGTTGGCAACGTCTTGTTGCCCACTGTCAAATCCATGGAGAGAATGACCTTGGCCTCGGAACTCTCACCGTTGAAACCGTTGAGCATCAAGTTAGTCTTCTTCAAATCATCCTCGTTCCTGCCAAGTTTCTTCAACAGCGAGTAGGGCATTAGGTTAATAGTGGCACCGCTGTCAACAAGCATCCGGGAAATTGGCTTTCCATCAATGTGACCTTTGACGTAGAGAGGCTTCAGATGGCATGCCGAGTCCTCGGGCTTCTAAAAAATAGTGTTGCACGGGCTGAGGTTTAACTGAGCGACCTCGGCCTTGTCCTGCAGCAGGGCAAAATCGGTGGGCCCCTCAGAGACATGCGAGTAGTCATCGTCGAGCATGTCGTCATCGTCGTCGCTCGGGCTAGGAGCTGGGTTGGTCATCTCAACCGACTTTATCCTTCATACCTGTCGTTGGCCGTGGGCGGATTTCTTCAAAGATAGCATCGCGCTCATCCTCGGCCTTCTTCTCGCGCATATCCTGTGCCCGTAGTCGTTGTAGACACCTCTTTTGTGATTTGGACATGCCTAGAGGTGCCCAAGATGGTTGTGGCTTGGTGCCAGGTGCCACTGCTTGGTTCCTCTCAACTCTGGCCGAAGTGGTACTGCCTACCTCGGCCTCGCGCACTATGTATTTGGAGGAGCCTTTGCTGTGGACTCCGGCAATCAGACCGGCCTCGTTCGGCTGATCAGACTAGGCTCCGGCGTAGGCTTCGGCCGAAGCAGGGGACTTACCTCCGTCAGACTTTGGCGATAAGGCCTTCGGGATTGGGACTTCCTGAGACCCTACTCTAACTGTGATAGCTTCGAACTCCTTGTCCTCGGCCTCTTCATGCCTGTATTCTTCGACTTCATTCTACACGGGCCGATTCGGAGGTACCACGGACAGCCTGTGGATGATCCCTCCCTCCACTGCGTCTGTTTGTCCCTGCCATTCATAATACTCCGAAGGAACACAAGGCATAGCGTTAGGTTGTGGAGGGTACTCCGGCTGTGATACATAAGGAGCCCACGGAGTCCCCGCCCAGGTGTACGGTGGAGGCATCGGTGGCTCTAGTGGCCTCGCCCACTATGAGCCGAACCAATCACCCGGAGGGGGGTTCAGCAGTGTCGATGGTGTCTTGGACCATATCAGCGAGGGGTCCTGCCAGGCCGGAGGTTCATTTGGCCAGTGCGGGCCAAAGCCTCCTGTCGAAGGGTCCGTCCAGAGTGGTGTGGGGTTCGGCCATTGGGGGCCGAACTCACTTCGCATGGGGTTTGGCCATTAGGGGTCCAAAGTTACTGTACGGGGGGTTCGGCCACTGAGGTCCGAAGCCACTGTACGGAGCGTTAGGCCACTTTGGCCCGAGGTCACCATGCGGAGGGTTCGTCCATTGCGGTCCGAAGCCATCACGGGGAGGGCTCAGCCACTGCGGTCTGAAGCCACCCTCTAGATGCCTTGGGCCCTTCGGCTGACTTAGTTTTTTAGCGCAGGGGCCTACTTCCTTGGCTTTTATTTGATGCTTGTTCAACAACATCTTGTATGTTACCTTCAGCTTCTTGAGAGCCTTAGCTGAAGGGATGCTAATGTTTTGTTTCCACACTCCCACCTTAGGGTTCTTTGGTATGAGTGTGTGTGTGCGTGGTTCTCCAACAATTATCGCCTTCCCTCTAATCGACTTTGCCTGTTCCGGCCGAATCAGCACCTTCTTCTCACCGAGGTCGACGACATTGATGGGGAAAGAATCTTTGTCCAGCTCCATCTTTGGATTGTGGTCTATTTTCAATCATCCTTCTTCTATGGCCGATTGAACCTGCCGTCGAAAAACATTGCAATCATTAGTATTATGTGAATGCGAGTCATGCCACTTACAGTATGGATGTTTATTCAACTCATCGGCAGATGGAATGACTTGGCCTTTAGGCAACTTGACAAGCTAGTTCTTTAAGAGAAAGTCAAATATTTAATCACACTTAGTTATGTAGAATGAGTAATTGACCTCACTAGGCTGATTCTTTGTGGGAGACAGCCGTAACTTGGAGCACATGATGGGTTTACTCTTAGCGTTCCAAACCCATTCGGTTGCGTACATGTCGGCCGAATCCTTCTCTTCTGACTCCTCCTCATCGGAGTGTTCCATGATGTGGATTTCAGCCCTAGGCTTGTTAAACGTCTTAATAAACTTTTTATCTTTGGCTCGGCCTTCCTGGACCATAGCGTGCTGCAAGACTTGGCTAACCTCTAAAAAGTTCTGGTTGTCTAATCTTTCTTTAATCTCGGAATGCAACCCATTAAAAGCTAGTTCCGCCAAATCCCTTTCTAAAATATTAAGGCTGAAACATCAGTTTCTAGTATCCCTAAAATGCTTGATGTACTCAGAGACGTTCTCGTTAGATTTTTTCCTAACCGATGTCAAGTGTGAAATCCTAAGTTCTTTCTCACCTCTGTAAAAGTAGTCATGGAATTTTTGTTCCAATTCATCCCACGTCTACACTGAGTTCGGCGGGAGTGCTGAAAACCAAGTGAAAGCAGTGCCGGATAGCGAGAGAGAAAATAGTCTAATTTTTAGAGTGTCTGTCCCGCTAGCTTCTCCACACTGTTCTAAAAATTGACTAACATGCTCTAGTGTGGTTTTGCTACCCTCGTCATCGAACTTAGTGAATTCGGGGATTCTATAGCCGCGGGGGTAGGGTATTGTATCGAAATGGTCGGGATTTGCTCCTCTAGGTCATCTTGGCCTGCTGCCTGCGCACGTCTCTCATGCGGGGGCGTGACACGCGGCGGGATATCGGCATGTCGGCCATGGGCCTCTTCCCTATGTGCTAGCTGTACGACGTGCTTGAGCCTAGGCTCCTATGCATGTGGTGCGGGTAGCGCGGGCAGGGCTGGTACCGGCGCAGGTGGTGGTGGTGTGTGGTACGCGGTGCTAGTTTGGCCGTAAGCATAATGATTAGTCTCGACCGTGGGTGTTGAGGCCGGAGACATAACGGTCTTGCCAGTGCTACCGTCAGTTCTGCTATACACATGATTTACCAGAGGTATACTAGTAATAGGGGCTGATGGTATGGCCTCAGTAAAGTCGAACCTTCTAAGTGTCGCCTCTACTTGGGAGCTAACTGCCGAATCTAAACGGTTGTCTAGCGAAGCGCTAATGGCCTGATCTACTGATGCAGCTATTTTTTGATCAATCTCTAAAGAAGATAAACGAGGTGATATGGGTGTTACCTGGATCTGAGCAAGGTTGGGGGCGATGATGTCACGCTTGATGAAGCCCGTGCGTGTCGTGATGTATCCCCCAATCATCATGTCTTGGAGCGCCTTCAACTTTGCCTAGATCTCTGCTCGGTCTTCTGTGGGAATATCTTCAAGAGTAGGTGTTATGATGTTGTGGTTGTCGATATCCGTGCCTCCTATGGTGTCCATCGGTGGTGTAGACGTAGTAGTCATTGTAGATGTACCGGTGGCCGATGCAGACATACCCGTCATGTTGGCGTAGCTTCTCCCCAGTGGAGTCACCAAAAAGTGTGTTGACACGAAAACGTGCCCCCGCACTTGGGTTAGTTCAACGATCCAAAAGTGTGCGGATACTTAGGGACAAGCCTAAGCGTTAACATAGCATCGACTTCGCGTTTCGACTACCCTTAGCCGTGGTAAGGGGGTGGAGTCGCTAGACAATTAGATCACACAAAATAATCCAATTAGCCGAAAGAAATATATTAAACAGAACAAATCAGCAAACCGATCGAAGGCTGACTGGTTTGAAGTATAATGTGAAGGGTATCGCCGAAGTATACCTTCGGTGTCTGATGCGAAGTGTCCCGCCGCAGGGTACCTTCAGTGTTCAGACTGATCTGGCCGAAGATGAACTCTGAACAGGTTTGGACACGATAATTACCTTCGAATAGCGGGATTCAGCGTAAGTCTCCGATACAGCAGGATACAGAATAATGACTCAGACGCAACGTGCGAGCGTGACTTCGTCCGGAGCGGAGTACGAGCATGGCGAAGCCTGTAGTGACAAAGCGTGCTGGCAGAGCGTGCGGTCGAAGTAGGGATCTTGCCGAAGGGTGTTCTATCAACCTCCGAAACCGATCTCTCAGCTCTGGACACCTCCGACGAAGTAGCTCCGAACGTGGAAACCTACAACAGAGTAGATTCAAAGTACCGATTCGGCCTGAGGACCGAATTCTGCTAAGTGTTGCACTAGTGGCAAAGGTAGCAATCTGTTATGCAGATTAGCGGATACTTCACAAGCGAAGTAACAAGGCGATAGCAATCTATTACGTAGATTAACGGATACTTCACAGGCGAAGTAACAAGGCGATAGCAATCTATTACGTAGATTAATGGATACTTCACAAGCGAAGTAACAAGGATTACCACTGTTCCGAAGTGGTCGTCGGAGGTCTTCCAAGCAAATCCACGAAGAGTACAGAAAAGTAAAGATAAATTAAATGTGATTCAAAGATAGAGTTTTGTGGTTGATTTTGTGGGGGGGCTCTGAACAGGCTTCGTCCCTGTATTTATAGGGGATAGACTTCTAATCTCTAAATCTAATCTGCTATTACTTGGCTGAATCATGTGTAGAGATAAACACTTAGCCAGAATCGGGTCCAACTCTATATCTGCCCGAAGTAGGCCTTCGGCCAGGCCCACCGAAGCCTGCTTCTCGGGCCGAAGCTTCGGCGGAGTGGGCCTCCGAAGGCCTCCTGGCCGAAGGCTGTGGGCTGGCTGGAAGCTTCCGGAGTCTGTAGCCCAATGGTCCTTCGGCCCTGTAGGGCTTCGGCCTGACCCGTGACATGTGTATTTTTGGCCCAAATTACCAAAATTGATATTTTGACAATCTTAATCATTGATGCCATTTTTTGCTATCAACACATAGGACCCCACCGCCCTCGCTGTCGTCACCTCTAGTATTGTCGTCACGTCTACTTCCTCGGCCTCACCTTCGTTGGGCCGGATCACCACCGGAGCACCACACCGCCGTCGAACCCGAAGGATTT
This sequence comes from Zizania palustris, assembly GCA_019279435.1. Taxonomy (NCBI): domain Eukaryota; kingdom Viridiplantae; phylum Streptophyta; class Magnoliopsida; order Poales; family Poaceae; genus Zizania; species Zizania palustris. The sequence goes on along the minus strand of JAAALK010000287.1, from coordinate 41,042,120 downwards.
CACCGCCTCTCATCGTCGCCGGTCACCGCTAGTCCATCGTCGCTGCCATCCCCGGTACCTTCGTGTTCCCCGTGCTGCCCTCATTCCATTTTAGCCTTTAGCCAGGCTTTAGGCCATCGCTGTCGCCGGTACCGCTCACCGTCGCACCATCTGAGATGGGGACGAAGGCCTCGGCCTCCCCCCGTGTCGCGTGCGTGCCAGACGGAACCCTGGCCGTGCGATCGCCTCTGGACGACACAGATTAAAGCCCTCGTGGGATTTAATTTAAGCCCTTGATTTGCGTCGAAGGGGTATCGGGCCACTTGGGCCGTTGGATCCCACTTAACCCCTCTTCCCGCCGGCCCACGCGCATCGTCACGGGTTCACGGTGAACCTGGTTCACTGTGGACCAGGGACTGCTTTCAATTTAAATAAAATTATGAAATTCTGTTTAAATTTCAAAAATTCATATCTCACTCATTTTAACTCCAAATTTCACCATTCAAATTTCAGAACATTCTAAATTTAATTCTCTACAACTTTAGCCCATTTAATCCATATGTTTTGTATAGCTATTTCCATGTTTATAATTGTTTGTTCTCTTTTAATTTTGTACCGAGAAGATTATGTCGCCGTCGAGGATCCGGAGTATTATCCAGAGGTCCCACCTTCACCATTTGCTGATCAAGGCAAGTCACGACCCCCATTTTGATCATAATTGAGCCATTTTTCATACTTACCGCTATAACTCATAGGATTATAATTGCATTAGTTTAATTAAGAGCCCTACATTATATTTATTAGATCCCCGTCCTTGTGTGCAAACCCAAGCCATGCTTATTGAGCCTAATCTCCTTGTCACCTTTAAAGTATTATATTAGATAGTGTCCAATGTATCGACACAACTGCTATAGGGTAAAAACGAGTCGTAGATAGTTGGATTCTATTATATGATTTCCACGTTATATTTCTCGTCTCTGGATTTCTGTTGGAGTTTTGGTTAAGTTATAAGTATGGTGGGTTCTGGGTGCAAGCTAGGGCATTGGTCGGTAGCACTCGGGGCACTATAAGGACCGATCTGTGGGATCTGTTGCAAAACATTTCATACTAACCACAAGTCTAGTGGGTAAGTCCTAACTAGAGGTATGGAGCGTTCCAACTTGAAGCACCATAGTGGAGGGGGCAAGTGACACCTGCGGGTGGCTTGCATCGACGAGGCTCAAAGGGGTACGTCGTTGGCCCAATGCGTTGGGGCACCATATGAAACCCATAAGAGGGTGTTATTGAGTTGGTGCGTTCCATGCTAAAGGTTTTGGCATGAGTTCCTTCGGGGTGACGTGGTGTCATCGCGACACACTTTGGTGTGCAGGAATGAGTGTCTTGTGGGTACAATAGTACACCTCCGATAAGAGTATAATCTTTTCGAAAAGTTGTGCCCACGGTTAAGGGCGGGTTGGGCAATGTTCACTGTAGTTAGTTTATTTTTACATGAGTGATTGCATGATGAATGACATGTAAGGTCTGCTGAGCGAGGGCGGGCTGAATGTACCCCTCGAGTTAGAAGATGATGCATTTACTCATGTTTACTTTTCTGTACTAATAACCTTAATACATTAAATGCTTTACAAATGTACTTTTCCGCAACCATGAGCCACTACCTTCCTTGTTATTATCTTCCATTATAATTGCATTTTGGTAGCTTGCTGAGTACAATTTTACTCACCCCCATTGACTCACCACACCAGAGGTAGCGTACTACGAGGAGGAGGATGGTCTGGAGTAGATACCCAGTCAAGGTGTGAGACTGGAAGAAGGCGTTCATCTAGTGGATTTATTTTCCTAGTTTTCTTTTATTTAACTCTTTTGTAATAATATGGTCTATGAACCATCTTTGATTGGCGTACTGTACGCAGTCGTGTGATGAACATCTTGTATTTATTGATTTTCTATGGAAATTTAATAAAGTTCCGATTTTATTAAATCCGGATGTTACAAGATGGTATCAGAGCCGACTTGATTGTAGGAAGCCAAACAGACCAAACCTTAGGACTTATATTACAAATATTTCTACAAACTACTTAATATCTTCTCTTCCAAATTTTTTACAAACTTTGTTTTCTTGTAGATGCCTATCCACACCATGGGCAGGTACCTCCATGATCGTGACGGCTTCATCCGCGAGCTTCGCATGCTCGTGGATTTCCTAGGGTTCGCTCACGAGCCTGCGTTCCACGGGAGCTTTCCCAACGTGAATGATGGAGCCTGTGAGGTCACCGTCACCATCCGCTCTTTTGGCGTACACCCACCCTTCTTCACCGTAGACATTGGAGGCCCGACCTTCAAGGTGGCTAGTCAGTGCGCTGCATTCTAGGCCATCGCCGAGCTCCGGATGATCTACGACGGATAGCTCTGTGATACTGCGTACTGCTTCGTGCCCATGAGCACCCCCACGAGCCACCACAGCGTCTATGTCAGCACTTAATCCAACTGCAACTCCATCATCGCCCGCAGTGCTCGTCTACTTCAGGCTATGGACCATCTCCACACCGAGGTTGTGCTCGACACCAACAATCAGCACGACACGACTGACTACTACCACCACACGACGGAGAGCCTGAACCACGAGAACGGAGATGTACGACGCCAGGCCCAGGAGGGGCGCCACCATGTCACTGAGATCGTAGAGCTTCAGCGTCAAGTCGCAGCCCTACAGCAGATCGCCATCGAGACCACTCAGCTCAAGCGCCAGGTCGAGGAGATGAAGAAGGACCTTGAGGAGATCGCCCTGCTTCCCCCGCGCAAGAAAATGGCCATTAGGACTCCCACGGCAAGGCCCAAGAAGATCACAGACAACGCATCCTCTGCAGGACCCTCCAGCACACCAGCTCCTTTACCGACCAGCACCGCGGAGCCGATGATCGAGCCCTCCCCTGAGCCCAGCATTCCCCGAGCTGCGACTGGATCCGAGAGCATCGAGGATGAGGATTAGACCATTTAGATGCTAGTTTGCGTATGACTGTTTTTTTGTTTTATCATGTTTGTGGTGCCGCTCATGTCAGTATAAGGCATGGGTGAGATTAAATAAGAGGCAAAATAAAGATGTAATAATCTAGACCGCCAAGTCTAAATCTTTTGAGAAATAAAGCGAAAAATTTCCCTTAAAATTTATTCTCCCTCTAGTACTCCTTAATCTTCAGGATGGCCAACGAACAAGGTTCCGACGCTCCCTGCAACGGGAACAACGCCGACAACCTGCCACATTGGGGGCAACCGGCCAACGGCAGGCACCCGTCGCCAATCATCCCACACTGGCTGAGATGATGGCCAACCAGAATCAGTTGATCGTGACCTTGCTGACTCAGATGCAGCAACAGCAGACACAGATGCAAGAACAACAAGTGCAGTTAATCCGCCTTAAGCAGCAACACCCGGAGCCTCTCCTCAAACAGGTCGTCCCCGCACATGCACCAGTTTCCGAACTATCTGAGTTCCTGCGGGTGAGGCCCCCTACGTTCTCCAACACCACCAACCTAATGGAGGCGGGTGATTGGCTGAGAACCATAGGCAATAAGTTGGACCTTCTGCCATGCACTAAGTAGGAGCGAGTGGCTTTTGCCGCTCATCATCTCTAAGGACCCGTCGTGGAATGGTGGGATAACTTCCGCGAGACTCAGCCCGAAGGCCATGAGATTTCATGGGCTGAGTTCACCACTGCTTTTCACGCCGCTCATGTTCCGGAAGGCGTCATAGCCCAAAAGCAGCAAGAATTTCGGGACTTGCAGCAAGGGAGAATGACCGTCACCGAGTACCTGCATGAATTAGACCGGCTAGCCCGGTATGCACCCGAGGAGGTACGCACTGATGCTGCATATTAGTCCAAGTTCCTTCATGGACTGAAGGACGAGCTATCGCTTCAGCTGGTCACCGGGGACTATGCCAATTTCCAAAAGTTGGTAAACAAGGCGATTATTCAGGAAACCGAGCAGAACAAGGTAGACATGAAGAAGAAAAGGATGATTGCCTTCCGGCAGCACCAAAGGATGGCACAGAGACCCCGCTTCACGCCTCCTCCCTAGGCGCCCAATTTCCACCCGCGCCCCGCTTACAAGCCAGCTCCGCTTGTCAACAACCCAGGAGCCAGAAATCCTTGCCCCACACCATCCACACCAGCTGCTCCACCAGCCCCCGCCAATAATGTAGAGGTTCTTCGTGACAAGCACGACAAGCTGAGGAGCCATGCTAAATAGCGTGGGCCTCATGGCTCCAGAAGTGATGAGTCATTGTCAACGATAGTCAAAGAGGACAGAAGAAGAAGAGATCTGCTGTTTCATGGGCCGCGTGTGACTCAGGTACATGGGCAGCGAGCGATTGTCGGGCAGAGGAGGCTGCGAAGTCGGGCTGGCCCAATCCGGGTGCATGGGCCAGAAGCAGTAGAAGACCCACTAGGCTGTTGACCAGGATTGACTCAGGTACACGGGCGGTGAGCGATTGCCGGGCTGAGAGAGCTGCGGAGTCGGGCCGGCCTAATCTGGGTACCTAGTGCAAAGTCAGTGGAGGCTTTGTCAGTTTCGGTGAAAAACTGACAACCGTTGATCTTGTATCCGACTGTCCAGAAGAGAAGCCGTAGTCGCTACGAAAACTTAGCATCCGGATAAGTCATCTGTATCTCTAGGCCCACAATCAGTCAGTCGTGTCTGTAAAAATACCTAAGGGCAGTAGAGTCGTTTCCCTTTATTCTTGCGTCTGTAAAAACCCTAAGGGGCAGGTGGAATATTTCTAGTGTTGGGCAGCCTATAAATAGGACCCCAATCCCTAGGGTTTGGTCTACCCTTTTGGCTGAAATTTAATACTACTCCTTTGGGTCATTTTGTCTCTTGCTTTTGCCTCTCTCCTCTCCTGTTCATACTTGCGCCGCCAGGCATTTTTCCCCCTGTGTTTCTTGCCTTGCACTTATTGTTGCAGTAAAGCTTCTATTCTCAAATCGTGTGCAGCAACTGCAGAGTTTTTAATGGCTTCATTTCACTCGTACAACAAGTTTTTCCATTGATTTTGAGGCTTCGGAAGCTTTTGTTGCGTGTGTTCTTTGCGCAAGTAGTACTAGTTCTTGCTGTTGCAAGTAGTACTACTACTTTGTAGCAACAGTACACCGTGCTAGCTTTTTGCTTTCTACTGCGCATCTTTTTGATCGAAGTTGACAGGCCCTAGCAACTTTTCTGACTGTTTTCTGGCGAAGCCATCCTCTCTGCTCGAAGCCCCTCAGCTCCATGAGGCAGGCTTCAATCTGAAATACTCGAAGACTTTGTTTGAACTTCGAACTTCATTCTGTGTCCTGAGTTGCTAGCTGCGGAGTACTTTTTGAACGGACAGTGTCGCATACTTCGAACGACGGCGCGAAGGTACTCCGCCTCAAGCTCTTCGAAGTCCACACTTCGATAGGTTTCGAAGTTGGCTTCAAAGCCTGTCGTTCTGTTAGGCTTCGCTTTGGTTTCGTTGTCGCATGTCAGCCTTCGCTTCTCTTTTCGAAGCTTGCTCTATTCGAAGGTAGAGTGTAGGCTTCGAATTTGGTTTCTCTATCG